>WNWK01000513.1:240000-462282 GCA_009830355.1 Cherax destructor | reverse complement strand
AGAGTCCCACATGGGATGAGAGTGCCACATGGGATGAGTGTGCCATGGGAGTGCAAAGAGATTGCCACGGGTGAGAGAGTCACATGGGGTGAGAGTGCCACATGGGGTGAGAGTGCCACATGCGGTGATAGTGCCACATGGGGTGTGAGAGAGTGCCACAAGGGGTGTGAGAGTGCCACATGGGGTGAGAGTGCCACATGGGGTGTGAGAGAGTGCCACATGGGGTGTGAGAGTCCCACATAGGGTGAGAGTGCCACATGCGGTGATAGTGCCACATGGGGTGTGAGAGCCACATAGGGTGAGAGAGCCACATAGGGTGAGAGTGCCACATGGGGTGTTATTGTTTGGTTACATCCCACTGATGATGTCAGTAACAAGAAAGAGAAATCAGTGATGTCAGTAGAAAGACTCACGGACCAAGAAGTCACACGGCACTGCGGCTTGACCAACACGTACACTAAACTACGTACGTTGGTAACTACAAAAAGTGATCCCATAACTTAGGTAAATAACTTAGTCGAGATTGTTACAATACATCTTTTATATAATTGATGGAGGTTCGTGGCGGCAGAAATTGATGGTGTCGGCAGCTTTTATTGATGTCACAGAGTTTAGCTGAAAGGTTTTTGTTTCACTTTCATCTTGGGTAGTTTGTGGGACTCACTTTCATCTTGGGTAGTTTGTGGGACTCACTTTCATCTTGGGTAGTTTGTGGTACTCACTTTCATCTTGGGTAGTTTGTGGTACTAACTTTCATCTTGGGTAGTTTGTGACTCACTTTCATCTTGGGTAGTTTGTGGGACTCACTTTCATGTCGGGTAGTTTGTGGGACTTAACGAGTAGTTAGGTCTTTGTGGCTCTAAGTGAATGGTTGTTACTGGGACTAAAGAAATTATTTTTATTATTATTATAATCATAACTAGGCGCTAAACCTCCAAGGGTCTGAGATGTGACTCATGAGGGGGAGGGGGGGGGAGAAAGGGGAAATTTACATGCATATACGAGGATTTAGGATGTATTGTCGTGTGTATGTTTCTGATGTATTGTGTGTATGTTTCTGATGTATTGTGTGTATGTTTCTGATGTATTGTGTGTATGTTTCTGATGTATTGTGTGTATGTTTCTGATGTATTGTGTGTATGTTTCTGATGTATTGTGTGTATGTTTCTGATGTATTGTGTGTATGTTTCTGGTGTATTTTGTGTAAGTTTCTGGTGTATTGCTGTGTGTATGTTTCTGGTGTATTGTTGTGTGTATGTTTCTGGCGTATTGTGTGTATTTCTGATGTATTGTCGTATATTTCTGGTGTATTGTAATGTGTATATTTCTGGTGTATTGTTGTGTGTATATTTCTGGTGTATTGTTGTGTGTATGTTTCTGGTGTATTGTTGTGTGTATGTTTCTGGTGTATTGTGTGTATTTCTGATGTATTGTCGTATGTTTCTGGTGTATTGTAATGTGTATATTTCTGGTGTATTGTTGTGTGTATGTTTCTGGTGTATTGTTGTGTGTATATTTCTGGTGTATTGTTGTGTGTATTTTTCTATGGTGTATTGTGTGTATATTTCTGGTGTATTGTCGTGTGTATGTTTCTGGTATATTGGGAAGTGTATGATCGTTCACATATTAACAAGATTGTGTTGAGAGGTCTGGTCTGGGACCCGGCCGCGGGACCGGGCCGCGGGACCGGGCCGCGGGACCGGGCCGCGGGACCGGGCCGCGGGGGCGATGATATATACAAGTTTTTTAAGCTTGGCGATAACGTGTGAAGAAACACTTTGTACTAGTGTTGAACAGCACCTTTGTTCTTCTCTCTTCCAGGATGGGGAGAGGATGTTCATCGGAGCCCCGGGAGCGTTCTACTGGCAGGGTGAGAGACTCGCTGTTCACTTGTTCTCTTCAGTTGTTCATCTGGGTGTAAGACACGCACATGTTACTATTACAATTATTCATCTGATAGAACACACACGCACGCACACACGCTCATCTCTGCAATAATTTGTATTTCCAGAAGAGTAACTTTAAACTGATCTTAAAATTACTATTATAGAGATGCTAATTGGAATATATACTAATTTCTAGTAAAGAACGATCAAATACGTGAACCCTGTGTCAGGCAGGTAACACTATAGTGTTATCTTTCTTTTTTAGGCCTTTTAGGAGCCTTTCAGGGACTCATGCAATTTTTGACAGCCTCTATCCAATAGGGGAACTCTTCCTCATCCAATAGTAACCAATCAAAAAGCTCCCCTAGGTAGGTCCTTCCTAAGTTTAATGAGGGACTGAGATGTAAAGTAGTGCCGCTCTTGGTCTAGGAGAGTGTGGTATACGACCCTCTTCCTAGTGTCAGTGCAAGAAGAACTAGGAAGAACCACAACAACATTATACTGTGCAAGAAGAACTAGGAAGAACCACAACACACAATTTTATGCTGTGCAAGAAGAACTAGGAGGAAACACAACACTTATACTGTGTAAGAGGCAGTATAGCAGATACACTGCAAAATAAGGGTTCACACAGTGGTAGATGGTTGGAGTGACGTCAGAGAAGAACCAGTGTGTCTTATACGATGCATCTGTAACTCTGTAAAATTCTAAAAATAAAGGAAAAACTCCATATCTAAAGCTTCAGTCAATTGTTTACACAGGTAATTACCTACAGACAATTAAAAGTAATTAATTACACACAAACATTACTCTCATTAAAAAAATCTTTAATACTTTCGTTATTTAAGTTCCCTCACATTTGGACTTTTATTTATGTGGGTATATTGTTTACATATAGATCAGTTGGTAATTTATCAGTCCGGGTCAGAGAAACAACTGTCACCTAATTCAGGTTATATTAAATCATGTTTGGTAAAAACCAAGTCACGGAGACTCAAGCATGGCAGGGGAGGAGTCAGGTCATGCATCACAAAGTCAGGCCACAAAGGGTATAGGAGGTAGGTCATAGCTCAGAGGGGAGGTCAGGTCCCGTTAGGTGAGACTAGGTGACCAAGGGAAGAAGTATTCTCTAAGCTTGTAGCGGAAGACAAGTGAGGTAGTAGTGTAAGAGGCAGGTCACAGGTCGTCTCGCTCCACCTGACTCCTCAACCACCTCTACCTGGAGGACCGGAGAGGGAGGGGAGGTGCTGAGAGATGGAGGTGCTGAGAGATGGAGGTGCTGAGAGATGGAGGTGCTGAGAGATGGAGGTGCTGAGAGATGGAGGTGCTGAGAGATGGAGGTGCTGAGAGATGGAGGTGCTGAGAGATGGAGGTGCTGAGAGATGGAGGTGCTGAGAGATGGAATACGAAGATGAGAGTGCTGAGATATGGAATGGGGAGAAGAGGTGCTGAGAAATGGAACAGGGAGATAGTGTCACATGATATAGGGACAACATTACCGTCACTATAACGGAAGTTATCATATACTGATATAGTGGGAGTCGTCAGGAATAAGGGGTCAGTAGCCCAGCCAGGATTTCAATCTGGGGACGACCATTTAAGCCAGGATTTCAGTCTGCCTTAAACTCATAATTAGCTGAAAAAATCAAAGAACCCGTCTTTAATAACACTTGATTTTCAGTATGCATGTGGAATTTCTTCACATACATATTGTTTAGTGTAATACAGTGAAGAGAAGCTATTAATTGAAAACAAAAATTGAAATTATTTGTACCGGGGGGGGGAGCATGCGCGGGGGCCTTAAGCCCCCATAGCCCCCTGTGGCCGCCCCACTGAGGGGGATCCTCACCATGGATGATGGAGTCTTAAATGTAATACTCACTAGTGTTGACAATTCCCACCATTGTAACAAGATAATGGTAGTGTATAATGGTTTGTATAATACCGGATGTAGTAGCTTGAAGCTGGTTCTTCTGGGTGGGGGAGGGGGAAGGGGAGAGGGTTACAGGTTTTGTATGAGCCGGGGTAGAGGATGATAAACAATGGGAAAGGGGAGGAAGAGAAGTTATGGAGACTCAAGAGGACATCATGGGTGATCAATGTCAGAGATACGAAGAAAATTCATTAACTTAGTAATATGCACCACAAGAGGCAATAAGATTTGAGCCAAGGCAGGAGAGGGTAGCTTCTCTACTTGGATCCAGAACCTCTCACTAGCATCAAGGGACTCTCTTGAAGGAAGGGGTTAGTAGAACTTCGATCCACCGTCCGCTGCACAAACATATTAAGAGTTATAATTCTTCATTTGTTAATACCAGAACAAGACACCGAGGAAAGTGGGTTGCTCCCAGGTTCACTACTCCATCATAGCAGGTCACAAGTGGCATCATATACGAGTCCTGAGTACTCTGTGAGTGCCACTTCCTGACTCCAGGTTGTACTCCTCAGCAGAACTTTGCTGACTGCTACTTCCTACAAGTTCCTTCTCAGTTCAGTTCAAGTTTAACAGGAACGACTCTCATTTCACTATTCTTTGATAAGGTTAACGATGTTTTCTATTGTTCCAAAACACGGAAGGGTCGTGTCTGAACTAAAAACGTGGTTCTCAAAGGCACTTGAACTTCTTAGATACCACAAATGAGTTATGCAATCTAAGACACCTAACTAAACGAATATTCTACGTGTATACATTCCCACGCTCAAACCTGCTAGCGTGAAGATCAAGTTACAAATAGGCCTTCCTGACATATTTCAAACACGGGTTGAGGACATATGGGCACGAGTAATAAATCATAGGTCCACTCAGATGCTCAGAACACACACTTGCTCCAGCCCTCCTCAGTTTTTACTCATAATTCACAACGCTCATGAAGTCCCTTGAAGTGTATGTTTTTGGAACGTAGGGGAGAAAAATACATCATAATGTACACATGGAAAACACTGGAGGGATTGGTCCAAAACCTGCACACCGAAATCACTCCATTTAATAACAAGAGTCTTGGCAGACGGTGCAGAATACCACCAGACGAGCCTGGCCCATGGCCGGGCTCAGAGAGTAGAGAAACTCTCGAAACTCTTCAAATGTATATAAAGGTTAAAAACAGGGAAACTATGAGTACATTGTTAGAGAAGTTAATAAGTGTTAATTAAGAGACTACGACGTTTCATGCATAAGAGGGATTACCAGCAAACCCCTGGCTGTCTTCAAGAGGGAACTCGACAAATTCTTCAAATCCGTCCCTGATCAGCCGGGCTGTAGTGCATACGTTATACGTTGGACTGCAGGAAGCGGGCACCAGCAGCTTGATTAATCAAGTTAGCAAACAGGAGGCTTGGTCTGGGACCGGGCCGCAGGGGCACTGACCTCCGGAAGCGACTCTAGACAACCTACTGGTAATACACATATTAAATCAAACAATTCTTTTCCTTCCCTTTCCTCTCGTCTCTTCCTTCCCCTCTCTTGTTTCCTTCCTTTACTTCTCGTCTTTCTCGTCAGCACTCTTGCCTCACCTTGAACAAAGGTGTACCTGGCAGGAGGCGACCACTTTGTGTAAACAAAGTGGAAACATGTGGTAAACATGTTAGTCGGTCCCTTGAGGTTTACTGGCGCGCTCTCTGCTGAGTCATCCTCCACTATCAGAGCACCATCCTGTAAACATATAACCTCATGTAAATAAACCAGGCTAAACAGAGAGAGAGAGAGAGAGAGGGGCGGATGGGACAGGGAAAGAGGGAGGTGGTGGGAGTGTCTTGAGCTTGTTTTCAGTGTTGTATCTCTCCTTGGAATAACATTATCCTGTCACTTGTTAATTTTTTTAGGCCTATTGTATAATATTCATTGTAATATATACATCAGTTGTCTACTGTATATATACATGTGTAACACTGTTCATTGACATTAATTTTGTAATAATTTTCAGCTTTATTGTTTGTTGTTTATTGTATGCTTTATAGCAACATCTAATAAAGCAACCCATTGTATTTGTTAGCTAATTAATATAATCAGTTGTATTTCATGTGTGTGTTTGCCAATCCATCAAGGTAAGGCATTAACATATAATTATTTGTAAATAACATATATGGCGGCGAGTGGTGCCGTCGTGAAGTGTGGCGCACATTGAGTGTTGATTACTGTTGCAGGCCAGGCCTGGATGGCACGACTCAAAGGTAACCCGGCCCATCATTACTCCACCAGCTACCTCGCCTTTTCCATCTATTATTTAGTTGCACCACACTCTATACACCTTCTTCCTTACTCCTGTCATAATCACATCCTTACTGGGAGGGGCAGGAGGTGGTTTTAATGTTCCTCATTGAGCTCCAGGTCGCATCGTGTGTGTCTGCTGCTGCCGCCAACTTGACGAGTGAACAGCCAGAGACACGCTCTTTGTACCTCGCCTTCAGGGGCTTGTCTTACGGCCTACTTTGAGGCTTCTAGCATATTAGTTAATTCTGGTTTTAATTGTTTTTATACGACGAGGAGCTAGTAACCCTAACCCAGTAAGTTTTCAGGGCCTCCTGGGTAGCGTTTATGGCCATCTTTTAATAACCTGCTACCAATATATTAACCTGACGAAACCCGGGTGGTCTCATGCGTTTCTGAGAGGCATTGCAGCAGTCATTCCTTTAGAATTTGTTTTCTTTAATTAAATATATTTGTTTTTATTTTACTCATTTCAACATTTCACTCACCACATTTGCCGATGAATACGTCCACTGCTTGTTTGATTTTAGTTACCAATTGACTGCACCGCTAAATGTTTTTATTAATTTGTCCGCTAAAGGCAGGACGAGGCTGCAGTGCTCGCTGGAGAACGAGTCAGTGTTCACACACTCGTCCATCTTCACATATATATTAATTTACAGACGCAGACGGCAGAGCTACATCCGTTATGTCACATCCTGTAGCTGTAACATTCTAGCATATAAGGAGATACATGGAACATGGAGGTACATGTACAGTGTCCGTTGACACATGTGTTGGCGATTAATTAAGAGACTCAGATCTTTAGTTCTGGTAATGACAGGTAATTTAATAACAGGCTTACACTTAAGGATGAAGTTGAGACGTCATCCTTTCATTACGGTGTTGGTAGTAGCAATGAAGGTTGGAACACAGTTATCTAGTGCTATATAACACTGCACCATGGTCGCTGTATCAAACTAATCAGTATGTTCAGAACATTATTATTTAACATTTCCCCAGCACATACATTTTGGGACCTAGTCTCTGGGTCCATTTTGTGGCTCTGATTTTTTTAGACTACCGCCCATAGGATGGGTATGGAGTGCCTTAATCATACATCAGCCACAACATTACACAGGTACAATAATGTTAGTAGCAACATTCTAATTTCTTCACATAATCTGTCTTTCTAGCCGGAAGTTTTTTTAAATTTGTATAACACGGTAGAGTCGTTTACTAAAATGAGACGTTCAGCAATTAACGAAGTTTTTTATGCATACTTTGGACCAATTTTTTAATACATGTAACAATAATAACATTATTTTTGCTTCTCAGATTTTTGCATTGTTCTTGCTTATTATTATTATATTTATTATTATTATATTATTATTATTTATTATTATTATTTATTATTATTGTATGGTTCTCGCCTCAGTGTACTTGCAGTTAAATTTTTTACTACGCTTATCTAGTCATGTTTTTCATACACAATTTTGACTCGATGATATTTTGCTTAGCATGACAAATGTTTGTGCTTCATAGGTCATTCATGCATGGGAAAATAAAACAACTTCAGTCCCCCGTCTTTTTAATTATTATAAAATAAATAATATCAATATTATCGTCAAAAAATTACTGATTTGCTGTCAGGAAATTGACGTAGATGCAGATTCTAATCCCGTGTTTGTTCTCTCTCTCTTCCCCTTGTTATGACGTGGTGTTTGACGTGGCTGTTGGTGCTGTGGGCAGGTCAGGTCCACTCTCAGAGCCTTGTGACCAGGAACGAGTACGCCATGACCTGGGAGGGCGGTGCTGTTGATGATGACCAGTATCTGGGCTACTCTGTGGCAGTTGGCGACTTTTCTGGAGATGGCAGACAGGACGTGGCACTTGGGGTGCCTAAAGGCTTGAACTATACAGGAAAGGTGAGGTGGTAAGCGGAGGGGCGAGGGAGGATATTAGGGGTGTCTTAGAGGAAGATAGTTGGGGTATAAAGGAAGGTATTAAGGGGGGTTCAGAAGTTTGTGCGAGGAGACCTTAATACTTTCACTGTATTATTATTATTATTATTATTATTATTATTATTATATATTATTATTATTATTATTATTATTTATTATTATTATTATTATTATTATTTTTATTATTATTATTATTATTATTATTATTATTATTATCAGATTCATCGGGATTATTTTAATCAAATTAAGCGCTAAACCCTCAAGGGTTACACCGAACTCGTAAGCGTCATATAGCGCCTGTGGAATGCAAGGTCATAAGGTTTGATCCAAGGAAGGGATGCGAAGCTGCAGTTCCTTGGATGAAGGGCACATTAGTAGCATCAATGTGGTGGCAGGTGCTGGAATTTAGAGCGTCATTAATAACACAGGTTATCAGGTCTGGCAACCCTCACTGATCCTGCTGGGCTCTTGATGCCCCTACGAGGCTCTTGATACCCCTACGAGGCTCTTGATGCCCCTACGAGGCTCTTGATGCCCCTACGAGGCTCTTGATGCCCCTACGAGGCTCTTGATGCCCCTACGAGGCTCTTGATGCCCTACGAGGCTCTTGATGCCCCTACGAGGCTCTTGATGCCCCTACGAGGCTCTTGATGCCCCTACGAGGCTCTTGATGCCCATACGAGGCTCTTGATGCCCCTACGAGGCTCTTGATGCCCCTACGAGGCTCTTGATGCCCCTACGAGGCTCTTGATGCCCCTACGAGGCTCTTGATGCCCCTACGAGGCTCTTGATGCCCCTACGAGGCTCTTGATGCCCCTACGAGGCTCTTGATACCCCTACGAGGCTCTTGATGCCCCTACGAGGCTCTTGATGCCCCTACGAGGCTCTTGATTCGAGGAATTCAAGTTCTCCTGGTGAACTGGTAGTTAAAGGTGAACTAATAATGTTGGTAACATTACCCACAATATGTTAGGTAAAAGAACACAAGTGCAACTTTTACCTAACAAAGGTAAACTAGTCTAGTGTTTCCTTAGCTACAAAACTAACGCACTAACCAAGAGTTATCAAGTAGAGAAGAACGTGTGAGGGTATTTCAGTGGTTGTGGAGTGAACGTGACTCTAGTATTACAGTGGTTGTGGAGTGAACGTGACTAGTATTACAGTGGTTGTGGAGTGAACGTGACTCTAGTATTACAGTAGTTGTGGAGTGAACGTGACTCTAGTATTACAGTGGTTGTGGAGTGAACGTGACTCTAGTATTACAGTGGTTGTGGAGTGAACGTGACTAGTATTACAGTGGTTGTGAAGTGAACGTGACTCAAGTATTACAGTGGTTGTGGAGTGAACGTGACTCTAGTATTACAGTGGTTGTGGAGTGAACGTGACTCTAGTATTACAGTGGTTGTGGAGTGAACGTGACTCTAGTATTACAGTGGTTGTGGAGTGAACGTGACTCAGTATTACAGTGGTTGTGGAGTGAACGTGACTCAGTATTACAGTGGTTGTGGAGTGAACGTGACTCAAGCTATTACAGTGGTTGTGGAGTGAACGTGACTCAAGTATTACAGTGGTTGTGGAGTGAACGTGACTAGTATTACAGTGGTTGTGGAGTGAACGTGACTCAAGTATTACAGTGGTTGTGGAGTGAACGTGACTCAAGTATTACAGTGGTTGTGGAGTGAACGTGACTCTAGTATTACAGTGGTTGTGGAGTGAACGTGACTAGTATTACAGTGGTTGTGGAGTGAACGTGACTAGTATTACAGTGGTTGTGGAGTGAACGTGACTCAAGTATTACAGTGGTTGTGGAGTGAACGTGACTAGTATTACAGTGGTTGTGGAGTGAACGTGACTCAAGTATTACAGTGGTTGTGGAGTGAACGTGACTAGTATTACAGTGGTTGTGGAGTGAACGTGACTCAAGTATTACAGTGGTTGTGGAGTGAACGTGACTCAAGTATTACAGTGGTTGTGGAGTGAACGTGACTCAAGTATTACAGTGGTTGTGGAGTGAACGTGACTTAATCGAAGGTAAGCCAGAGTAAACACACTTATGGTATGGTAAGGTAAGGTATGGTAAGGTATGGTAAGGTAAGGTATGGTAAGGTAAGGTATGGTAAGGTAAGGTAAGGCAAAGTAAGGTAAGGTAAGGCAGGATTTACTATTAACCATATTGTTCATCCCGAGGTAAAATCTGACAAAAAAATCGTGAAAGACTAAGCAAGAGGCAGACTTTGTTCACTGAAAAAGGGTATAAAATATGCACTCCGTGTGTGTACAGTAAGTGTAAAGGGAACAAGACTTTTAAGCGCCCTCCCTTCATCCATAAGGGTGATTACCAACATGCACTTACCTGAGGAACATGATAACCTCCTCAGCCTAGTTGCTGATCAACCGGGCTGTGGCGCTGAGGTTGGATTGCATATCGCCAGCACCAGCAGCCTGGTTGATCAGGCGATCATCCAGGAGGCCTGTACACAGATAACCCACACATAGAAGACTGAAACTTATGACGAAGCTTCGGTCTGACTTGGACCATTAATTAGTTACACAGGAGTCCTGGTTTGTTATGGGACCCCACGGGGGCGCTGATCTCACCAGCCCACCTCAGGGAGTCTTCACGGGGGCGCTGATCTCACCAGCCCACCTCAGGGAGTCTTCACGGGGGCGCTGATCTCACCAGCCCACCTCAGGGAGTCTCCACGGGGGCGCTGATCTCACCAGCCCACCTCAGGGAATCTTCACGGGGGCGCTGATCTCACCAGCCCACCTCAGGGAGTCTTCACGGGGGCGCTGATCTCACCAGCCCACCTCAGGGAGTCTTCACATATGTAAACAAGGTGCACACATCTTGGTGTGTATACACTCAGATATACACACCTTGTATGTACACTGAGATATACACACCTTGTATGTACACTGAGATATACACACGATATAGTGGAGGCGGGAACCATACATAGTTCTAAGACAAGGTATGATAAAGCGCATAGTGGAGGCGGGAACCATACATAGTTTTAAGACAAGGTATGATAAAGCTCATGGAGCAGGGAGAGCAGAGACCCAGTAGCGGACAGCGAAGAGGCGGGGCCAGGAGCCGAGTCTCGACCCCTGCAACCACAATTAGGTGAGTACACCTTGTATATACACTGAGATATACACAGACCGGGTCGCAGGGGCGTTGACTCCTGGAACTCTCTCCAGGTAAACTCCAGGTAAACACTGAGATATACACACCTTGCATATACAAGGTGCGTCCATATATATATATATATATATATATATATATATATATATATATATATATATATATATATATATATATATATATATGTGCCGAATAAGCCAAACCAGCGAGTTAGGCCTAAAAAGCAAGAGTCGATTCTGCCCAATAAAGAGAGTAAAAAAATAAATACAATAAATCTGTGAAAATCAATCTGAACATAATGAAAAAAATCTCATCGACTTTAGGTAATATTAAAATAATTTACATTAATTTTAAATGATGTGTTTTATATTAAGTAGAATTTGGCTGAAAAAGAAAATTACGTTACATTAGGGTAGGCAAGGTGAGGTTTATATATATATATATATATATTATATATATGTATGTATATTTACTGACACGTACAGAAAGTGCTGAATATTGTAAGAATGAAGACATGTGGGTGAGTATGCACAAGTTGGAGGTAAAGTACCAATAATAATACTGAGATACTACAGTATTAAGGTACTATAGTATACTTAATATAAAATATTAAAGTAGTGAGGTAAACCTAATATAAACCACAACAGTTTTAGTGGCTGATGTGAGTGACTGATATCCCCGAGATAAAGTGATAAACAGTAATCAGTTTTATCTCTTTATTATGAGAGATGGAGTGGAGGTAAAGCTGACAGTTTTATTAAAGCTTAAAGTTCCCCTCTGGACGACTCAAATATAACTAGTGCCTGTCAGATATTCTTATGAACTTGATCAACAGTATTTCCAAGTGAACTTATCCCTTGCAGTACCATTAAGTGCATTTAAGTGGCAGTGTGTCTCTTAACATCCTACTAAAAAGTGTTAGGCACAGTAAATTATCATGTAAGTGAACTTAAGTGGTTGGAAGTGTGTTGTACTTATGTGAGGTTGTGGTATTAACCCTCTTATTACATTTATTACAGTGTACATGTCACGTCAGGGGATAGGGTTAGGTGCTGGGAAGTGCAAGAAGTAGGTGCTAGGAGGGGAAAGGGTAGGTCCCGGGAGGTGCTGAGAGGGGCGAAAGGCAAGAGCTGAAAGGGGCAAGAGCTAGGTGCTAAGGGGGAAAGGTGTTTTCTGAGAGGGGGACGGGTAGGTACTGAGAGGGGAAAGGGGAGGCGCTGAGAGGGGTAGAATTGGTGTTGGGAAGGGAGTAGGTGCTGAGAGGGGGAAAGGTAGGTGCTGAGAGGGGAACTGGAGGTGCTAAGAGAGGGAAGGGGAGGTGCTTAGAGGTGGGGGGGGGGGGGGAAGAAGGTGCACAGACCTAATATAATCCTCACTTCAAGTCACCTTAAATGTTTTCTTAATAATTTTAGTAGGAGGTTGTGGAGCGTCTCGCCCACAACACCTCACACAATATAAGAAACTGGTCCAGCATTACGATATTTATTGAGACGTTTCTCCCTTCAGAATAAATCACGTAAACACTCAGTAGATACATTTTATGTATCGCTGTGTCACGTATGGTGACACAGCGATACATAAAATGTGCTTGCTTAGTTAACCAGGTGCTTGCTTGGTCAACCAGGCTGTTGCTGCTGGCGGCCCGCTGGCCCACATATCCATCACAAGTATATATTATGTAATACATGTGTAAAGAGTCACATGTGTGTGTGTGTGTGTGCGTGTGCCAGATCAGCCAGGCTGTGATGGATATGTAGGGAAGCGGGCTCCAGCAGCAACAGACTGGTTGACCAGGCAAGCACCAGACGAGCCTGACCCATGGCCAGGCTCAGAGAGTAGAGAAACTCTCGAAACTCTTCAAATGTGTGTGTGTGTGTGTGTGTGTGTGTGTGTGGAGAACTTAGAGAAAGTTCAGAGATTAATCTAAGAACAATAACCTATGAAAAATAGACTTCAGGAATTAAACTTTTGAAAGTGTAATGGTGGAGAATCAGAGGCGACATGATCACGACGTAGAAGATCAAAGACAGACTGTTTATATGGAGTGGTGCGATGACAAGGGGAAAATAGATTGATGTTAAAGACACGCATGAGAGCAGTTAGAAAGTGAATCTGGATGTTGAAGTGGTGGAAGAAAATTCGGTACAAAGTTTTAAGTATAGGTATGATAAGGATTATGAGGCCAAGGATTGTAGAGTGATGGTTCTTGAGTAAGAGAAAGGTACGCCCAGAAGCCGAGACTCGACATTCCCCTCTACCAAGTGACTGTACACACTTATAATTTTTATATTTCGAACAAGAAAAAGTAATGTTTGTGAGTGTTGAGAAGTATGGAGTTACACTCCTTCAAGGAGCGCATTAACGAAGGCTCATAAATTATATGTTCCACAAGCTTTGGCCAAAATCTGGCCACTAGTTCCATATCTATGAAGTGTTTTGTGTTTTTTTACAAGGTTGTCTGCAGATTAAAGTTTCTCACAGTTAGTGTACAATTGTACCAGTGAGTATTGAGACGAGGTCCGGTACAAAGTATTTGGTGGTCGAGTCATGCTTTTTTTTTAATCCCAAACTATAACCCCAGTGTCTATTTTAGTACTAAAGATGAGAGGAGTTTTCCCAGAGAGCAGCTGTGGTGGTGTCTTCGAAGAGTGAGTCATTGATGGGAAGCTCCCCCAGCAGTGAACCACCACCTTGCTGACCATGTAGTACCTTCAGGGCCAGCGGAAGGCGCAGGTGCAGGCCAGGCAGAAGCAGCCTTCACAAAGATTTCTTGGCCGGAGAGCTGAAGAGAACCTGAACGGAGCAGGGCAGGCCGACAGCCTCCACAACCTCACCTGGCCACAGTGGTTTGAGCACACAGGTTTCCTCTTCCTGAGCAACGAACAAGTAGGGTACACTTTCACCAGCCTGTCAGAAGTGGCCACAATGCGGCCCTTGTACGGCTCCTTCGCCCTGGTGGTGGGCGAGTTTAACGGTGCCCCCGGGCAGGACCTTGCAGTGGGCATTCCTCGGGGACCCAACATGAAAGGCGTTCTTACGGGCAAGGTATAGTTTCCAGGTGTGTGTGTGCATCAGTGCCCCGCCTCTGTGTTGTAAACTCTGCTCTTTGTAGCGCCTCCATCACTGCCCGGTCTACCAGGCCACCTTCGTCGCCTCCTACGGTAAGGTGTTGTGGCGTCTGGGTGAAGCTGGGACACTGCAGCATCTCTACTTGATTGCTGCTTCACGTAGACCATCATTACTTCCTGGATGTCTTGTATGGGCGGCCTTGTAACTTCTCTTCCCTATACATTTTTCAGTGCACAACTAGTCCACAAAGTGGAGACTAAAGTAGACGACGTTTCTGTCTGTCCTGGTCCATTATTAAGTATGGATGGCGTTCCAAGACCGACCGAAGCGACGTCTAGTATCGTCTCAGCTCTGCGGTTTAGTTGTTAAATGTTCTAGCTACGGTATTTTTACTTTTATTCTTTTTCTTTTAATGTTTTGGCATATATTTTATTATCGATGTTATGTTGCTTCCTTGTTTAGCATTTTGTCTTGCCAGTAGATATTAATGTTGCTTGTGTACTTCGATGTTTAATGTGTACTAAATTAATCATATTTCTCTCCCTCTGGTCTGTTCTACTGTTCAGTGTCACCATGTGTCACGGTGATGGTTGTCGGTAGCTAGTAGTTGTGTCGCTTGTGTGTGTATGTGTCGTCACAATACGTCTCGGTAAGAGGAGCTTTTGGTGTTTATGGCTTTCATTGTAATTTTTTTTAAGAAAGCTTTCGGTGTTTGTGTGTTTATTGTATTTTTAATTTATGATTTCACGTTAATTACATTGCATTTTTTATTTTTGTATGTTTTTTTTTTTTTTTAGATTTATTTCATGCTTCATAAAATATATGTTATGATAGGTATGATTTATTCAGACATTGATAATTTCCTCACTTTACAGAGCTTAGGACATGTCTGTGAAGAAGTGTTTTGTTGTGTGTGGGTATCTTGAAGTATTCAAACTGGACACCAATACTGAGTCTCTCAACCTCTCTCCCCTGCTTCTGTTATTATTATTTATCTGAGGGAAATGGACGCAGTTGCATATACTTAAGACACCTTTATTGAAGACGTTTCGGTCCTTGAACCTTGACAAACATTCAAGGACCTAAACGTCTTCAGGAAAGGTGTCTTTAAGTGAATGACCCTCAAGTTGTCGACAGTCATTTGCCTTCTTATTACTCTTATTTATTTTTCTGACTTGTCCTTTCAATGAGCACAAAAACACTTCCAGCGAGCAATGTTCTTGTATTTACGAGACATTGTTGTTGCATTCAAAAATAATTGTTGGTATATTCACGAGTCGTCGTTGTATTCACACGTCACCTTGTATCAGGAGTTCCCTGTCATCCTGTCTTTCTTCTGTATCACCAGTCTCCCTCATTCTATCTTTTCTCTCTCCTTTCCTCCCATCCTGTTGTCTTTCCTGGCTATTTTATTCTTGAGTTTACATATTGGTTCATGGTCAATTCCCTCCTGGGTGGGAAATTAAAAGTGAAACATCGGACAGACTTCAGAGATCACGGGTGCGCCTTGTTCTTGTCTAGCTTATGTTGCAGCTGCATTGACTTGATTTTTATGTTGATTTATTTTTTTTTAATTTAAATGTGCACTATTATTTTTGTTTCTAACATTCATGATAAATTTTATTTCACACATAATAATGCAAGTTGGGTTTAATGAGTCTGAAATTATTCTGGCCATGAAGGTAGTCGGGAGGGGGGAAGGGGGTGTGAC
This sequence comes from Cherax destructor, assembly GCA_009830355.1. NCBI lineage: Eukaryota > Metazoa > Arthropoda > Malacostraca > Decapoda > Parastacidae > Cherax > Cherax destructor. The sequence goes on along the minus strand of WNWK01000513.1, from coordinate 446,321 downwards.
AAGGCATAATGCAACAAGGTGAAGGTAGTTATTACCTAAAGTGTAAACAGTTTCTGTCATATTCTTGACACCCTTAACATGCTACTACACAGGTGTAGAGAACACCACGTGTGTCCACACACATGATGCACAGCCAACATAACATCACTCACAGCAGCCTCTTTAGTAACACATTCTGAACTTTAAAAACTAGCTCCTCCAGTGTTCTACAGGAGCCTGCTGCATAATACTTAAAAGCAACAATCTACAGTTAAACCAAGAGATCTTTTAACAGGTATGTCATGCACAACTTCTAATTTACATGATCTACCTGCCTACCTGGAGTCTGCTTGGAGGATGTTCCGGGGGTCAGTGCCCCCCGCGGTTCAGTCCTTGACCAGGCCTCCCGGTGGATCAGGGCCTGATCAACCACAAATTATTTTCAGTCTACCCCACAACCCCAGTCATTCCTTGGCAAAAACTTCCGATTCTCAGTTTTCCCAGCCTTCTCTGTATACAGCATCTCTAGGAGAAGACCTCTATTACAATACACCTCTTTCCTCCACCCGAGCCTCCACACTTGGTGAGCTGCAACTAACCCAGCACACCACTTTACAGACTTGAACTTCCCACAGATCGCACTCTACACACACGAACTGCATCCCCTGCAGAACATCACTGGCTACCAGCTGGGCTCCTACTTCGGTTACAGTTTGGCCGTGGTCGACTTCAACAACGACGGCCTCGACGACATTATCGTAGGCTCTCCGATGTACACTGACTATAACGACAGGGAGATGAAGTTCGAGGTGGGACGAGTCCACGTTATGTTGCAGAACAAGGTGGTGAGTGTTCTCTTCACCTCCCTCTTTTGTCTTATACCTATATCATCATATTACAGGAAACACTAAATTTATATATATCTCCATCCACATTCATGTGTGCGTGTGTGTGAATGTAGTTACTAGTTGTCAAGGCAATTGTCGATAGACACTTGGCCTGTGTGTGTGTGGGTGTGTGTACTTCACTGGCCGCTACTGGGTCACTCTCCCTGCGCAATGAGCTTTATCATACCTCTTCTTAAAGCTATGTATGGAACCTGCCTCCACTACATCGCTTCCCAAACTATTCCACTTCCCGACCACTCTGTGACTGAAGAAATACTTCCTAACATCCCTGTGATTCATCTGAGTCTTCAACTTCCAACTGTGTCCCCTTGTTGCTGTGTCCCATCTCTGGAACATTCTGTCTCTGTCCACCTTATCTATTCCTTGCAGTATTTTGTATGTCGTTATCATGTCTCCCCTAACCCTCCTGTACTCACCTAATTGTGGTTGCAGGGGTCGAGACTCAGCTCCTGGCCCCGCCTCTGCACTGTCCGCTACTGGGTCTCTGCTCTCCCTGCTCCGTGAGCTTTATCATACCTTGTCTTAAAACTATGTATGGTTCCCGCCTCCACTATATCGTTCGCTAAACTATTCCACTTCCTAACTACTCTATGGCTGAAGAATTGCTTCCTAACATCCCTCTGACTCATCTGAGTCTTCAGCTTCCAGTTGTGTCCCCTTGTTTCTGTGTTTCCTCTCTGGAACATCCTGTCACTATCTACCTTGTCGATTCCCCGCAGTATTTTGTATGTCGTTATCATGTCTCCTCTAACCCTTCTGTCCTCCAGTGTTGTTAGTCCTATTTCCCTCAACCTTTCTTCATAAGGCAGTCCCCTGAGTTGTGGAACTAGCCTTGTCGCAAACCTTTGCACTTTCTCTAATTTCTTGACGTGCTTGACCAGGTGTGGGTTCCAGACTGGTGCTGCATACTCTAGTATACGGTATACGGTATACAGTGTCTTGAACGATTCCTTGTTAAGGTAACGGAACGCTAATCTTAGGTTTGCCAGTCGCCCATATGCTGCCGCGGTTATCTGGTTGATGTGTGCTTCCGGAGACGTGCTTGGTGTTATACTCACCCCAAGGTCTTTCTCCTTTGATGAGGTTTGTAGCCTTTGTCCACCTAGCCTGTACTCTGTCAGCGGTCTTCTTTGCCCTTCACCGATCTTCATGACTTTGCATTTGGTGGGGTTAAATTCGAGAAGCCAGTTGCTAGACCAGATGTCAAGCTTGTCCAGGTCACTTTGAAGTCCTGCTTGGTCTTCATCCGATGTGATTCTCCTCATTAATTTCACATCATCTGCGAAAAGAGACACTTCTGAGTCTATCCCATCCGTCATGTCATTCACATATAGCAAGAATAGCACTGGTCCTAGGACTGACCCCTGCGGTACACCGCTCGTCACAGGCGCCCACTGTGATACCTCATCACGCACCATGACCCGTTGTTGCCTCCCTGTGAGGTATTCCCTGATCCATTCCAGTGCCCTTCCTGTTATACCTGCTTGTTCTTCCAACTTCTTTACTAATCTCATGTGAGGAACTGTGTCAAAGGCCTTCCTGCAGTCCAAGAAAATGCAGTCCTCAAGTGTCCTGTGTGTGTGTGTGTGTGTGTGTGTGTGTGGAATGAGGGGGGGAGGGTAGGAAGTAGGAATGAAGATATTTTCATTAACTACAAATGTGATGATAACATCAGACTCTTGGCTTCAGCTTCAGGGTACCAGGTGGAATATTGGCAGCAGCAGCAGCAGCAGCACAAAGTTTGCCCGCTTCCTGAGGTTCCAACTTCATAGGTTCTTGCAGGTGGTGGTATAAATTGCGGTACAGGTGGTGCTGGAGATGGTGGTACAGATGATAGTATAGATGATGGTATAGGTAATGCTGGATGTGGTCACTTGAGGCGGTGGTACAGGTGGTAGTACAGATGGTGGTACAGATGGTAGCACAGATGGTGGTACAGGTGGTAGCACAGATAGTGGTACAAGTGATGGCGGTACAGCGCTGTGTAGGACCTTAATTATAATTAAAGAAAAAATGTCTGATAACTTGATGAGAGAGTTGTGAGTGAGTGAGCCGGTTACTCCACCTATACATTCTTCAACATTCCTCTACAACAATATTCTTACTTAATGTTTCATCATCAAAGTTCTCTCTTCACTTTATTTTCGACATTTGTTTTATCTTTATTTACTTGCTTTTTTAATGTTTTTTTTTAAGTTTAATTTTCTGCATTTTTAATTTACCTTTGTACTACTATTATTGTTAATAATAATTGCATTGTGTTGCGTGTGGCAGCATCGCTTCAGGCAGGTGGTGACCTTCACTGGTGAGGTCAATAGAGGTCGCTTCGGCCTCTCTCTCACTGCCCTTGGGGACATCAACATTGATGGCATTGATGGTGAGTTGCTACTCTTGCACAGTCTGATGCCGAGAACACGTTCTTCGTGCTTTAATAATAATTTTAGTTCACACTCATGTTCATTATACACATTTGCAGAACAACCACTGTGAATAAAAATAATGAACTTCCAAGCGCTTTCGTGATTTCTCACATTATCAAGGAATTGTAAAAATGAAGGCATATAAGGACGAAATTACACCTCGCGGTCAACTTGCAACACATGACCCTTTGTGATGATGTAGTTAGGTGGTCAAGGACCACCAATAGAGCTAAGTGGTACAGATATTTTATGTCTAATGCCTAAGAATATAGCTATAAACCATTTCCTTGTTATATTAAATAGTCTAGCTCATTCCATAAATTTTACTGTTGAATTCGAACAAAATAACTCATTGCCTTTTCTATGTTTCTTATGTTCTTTAGATGTTTTAATTATTAAGGGGAACCATGATTTTAAATTTTAAATTTATTGAAAACCAACAAATAACTGTTCTTATGTGCACTATTGTTCTTCACATCATGATAGAGTTAAACTTAATGTATTATCATCAATGTTTTTGAGAGCTTTGCAGAGTTGCAGCCCAGAGTTCATAGATGAAGAAATCTTGAAGATTTATGAAATAGATAATGATCTAAAATACCCAAAACACTTAGTTGATAAATCTTTTAAAATTGCTAGAAATACTTTTTACAATTCAAAGATATATAGTAAAATTGTTTCATAAAAACAGTTTTAAATTAATATCAATATTGCTTTAGGATTATACAAATTGGATTCCTTTATAATTAATAAAATTTGGGAAGAATTTAAGATACCTTCGACAGGTTAAAATCTTAAAGCTTGAGTAGAATATAAGATGTGTCTGACAGGTCCTTGACCACCTACCTACATCATCATAAAGGGTCAGGTGTTGTAAGTTGACCGCGAGGTGTAATCTTGTCCTCATACGCCTTCTGCTGATCTTTTATTTTTTACAATTCCTTGATAATGTGAGAAATCACGAAAGTGCTTGGAAGTTCACTATTTTTTCCACAGTGGTTGTTCTGCATATTGTGATATCACCTGTTTACTGTGATTTTATTGCATTAATATATATATATATATATATATATATATATATATATATATATATATATATAAACACACACACACCTCCCTTATTAGCATTAATAAACGGATACAATTTTGGTAGGCTAATGAGGTTCAAAGTCTATCGACTGCAATAGTGTCTTTAAAGATAAATTTACGGTAACCTTTTCACTGCTAGACAATACTGCTTTAATCCTTAAAATAAAGATTAAACTCTCGACAAGGTAAAGATGTCATTTTTTTTAGATTGTTGTACTCTGTACAACAACTGTATGAGGTAACTGTAAAATATGAAATAAGAAAATGATTAATATTTCTTTCAAGTGATGTAACATTCCTTAATGGGGTCTGATAATGATCCATTGTGACCTCTGTAATCCTATATTTTTGCGCTACCGCTCAACAGGATGAGCTGCGAGTGTACAATAAAATAACAATTCAGGCGGCAAAGTTAACTCGGCAAGAAAAATGATAGGCTAGACAACTAACTAGATACGCTGAGAAAAATGCGCCCTTCAGGGTACATCCTGTGTACCTCTGCATGCAAAGGCAGTCTTTATTTAGGCTTTACATACATGACATAGTAATTTCTTTACAGACCGCATGCAATATGTACACTACATATAAATAACAAAAAAAGGCACAATACCGTGACTGGAACAATACACACAACCCGCACATATAAAAAATAGAGCTTACGACGACGTTTCGGTCCGACTTGGACCATTTACAAAGTCAGACCGAAACGTCGTCGTAAGCTCCTCTCTTTTTTATATGTGCGGGTTGTGTACACTACATATATTTATCCAGTATATTATATATGCAGTAAAATGAAAAAAAATGTATTTGAAAAGATAAATAAATGAAAGTTGAATGCATAAGTAGTATAAAACAAAGAGTATAAGGTATAGGCTTCGTAGATTACTTTAGTTACCTCTAAGACAGTTGAACCTGAAGATTCATTTTCTGTGAGCACAGAAGAGTCAAACTGTTTTCTGTGACAGACTTGGCAGTGGGGGCACCATACAGCGGGAAAGATGGCAATGGAGCTGTGTTCATCTACCATGGCTTTGTTATACGTAGTGGTGAGCTCATCCCAGAGGAAATGAAGAAACCATCTCAGGTTAGATGGTTTTAAATATTTTGTACATTATTTTTATAGACAATTTTGTCATAATGGTATGCAAATACTATATAATACCTTATTTTACAGGCTAAGAGCTGTTATCTACCTCAGCTCATTTATAAACCTTACCTAACATTATTTATCAAGTGCCTATAAAGATAAGTAGCCTTGAAGCAATTCTCTTATTACTTAGTAGGAAAAAAAACAGTATAATCCCTTGTCATTTCTTCATGTCATGGTTGTCAAGGTGCATTTAATTTCCTTTAGAAAGTGAGAATTTTAAATGATGTTGTTTTGTGATGGTGTTTAGGTGATTTACGCGAAGGATGTGTCCCGGGGTCCTAGCATATCAACGTTTGGGTGGTCACTATCAGGAGGGATGGACATGGATGATAACCAGTACCCAGACCTGCTGGTGGGAGCCTACCTCTCTGACGCCGCTGTATTGCTCAAGTAAGAACACAAGTTACACAACCTCTACATTACATTAATACATGACACTGTGCACCACTAATGTATACTGATTGCAATGCAATGCAGTGTATATATCAAAATACAGTACATTAGCCAGGTGATACTACCCACTTGTATTCCACCTGACTAAACAGCTACATTCTACACAGTGTGTGTGTTGGGTATGGTATATACTCTGTGTTACAAAATGCGACATCTATTAGCATAGACATCAACCAGACAATGCTAGGTCTACTTATTGATTCCCTTCGAGCATCTGGCCTGTTTCTGGCTTTGTAACAGTTCATAAAACAAGAATTGAGTAATGCTGCCGCAGGCCTACTGGCCCATATTAGGCATGTTCTTCCAGTTTGTTATTAAGAATTCAATACCAATTATCCTGTACCATATTGAGGTTCTCATAGCATATTGGGGGTAAGTGGATTACAACTTGTTGAATAAAAGCTAACAAATAGAAGTTTGAGAATTTTAATAACAAAAATGGTGTGTTAAGGTTATTAATATTTACAGTTAAACGTGAACTTAGAAATAAGGAAATAGGCTCCTGCACATAACTTGTTTTATAGCTTCTGTAATTTAAATGGGAGTTTTCAATACTCAGTACATTTAATTCAAGCAGTGCTGTCAGCACTTTACTCATGATACTGTACACTATAATGCTCTTAAATAAGTTGTACCATCTGGTGTATTACTGTACTGAATTGTACTCAAAAGTACAAGAGTAATTTATGTGTGCTCGGCTAGAGCTAGACTGATGGAACATGTGGGGGATTTTAGTAAGTGTATAGGAATGAATACAATAAAAAGACCACTGTTGGTCTTAGGGTACTCATCTTTCTCATTGACAGCTCAGAACCGTGGCAGCCACGGGTCTGGGGGGTCTTCTTCGATGTCAGTTACCTTAGTTCCCACTGGTTTGTAATTACAGCAGGTCACAATAATTAACACTCCCTTCTGACATGTTATTACAATATGTGCAGGTAATACTAGGTGAGACCACATCTTTTATCTATGCAATTAGTAGGCTGATGTCAGGATGAATAGTGACTTTCCTGGCTGATCGTAGTGGGAGCCCTTGATCTTACTATGTCATTGAAACCGGCATTGATGGCTTGATTGAAGATATTACATTGGATGTCTTCACTTCTTTTGTCACTCCTGATGACCATCACTTTTCCACAAGTTCAACTTGTGAACTATATCCATGGATAATGACCACAGTAAGGAGAAAGTTCTCCTTAACAATCGTTTTTACATGAATAAGTGACATGGAGACAATGTCACAATCTGCTCTTGATCTGCATCCAATTTAGTGGGAGTCTAATTCTGCAGAGTAAGGAACACTTGGTAAGATATGGATGTCCTGGTATGGCTTAATGATTCTATGTTGCAAGACATAAGATCTCACTGCATCTCTGCTAATAGAAAGAAGAAAAGGTTATGACCCCCTTAACCCTTATGTGCACTGTCATTGTGGAAATGTAAAGAGAGGGAGCTTATCCCCCCTTGATGGAGAAAATTTCTCCACAGAACAAGTCCCTAATTAAACTAACTTCTGACTCATAGAGAGGCAATAAAGCAGCTTGCTTGAACAGTCGGATGACCAGTTCACCAAACAGCAAAATGCACAAAGCAGCCGTGAGCAGCACAGTGTCAGGCAAGGAAGGAGGTCAAAAATGACTAAATGGGAAGAATTGATAAATTCCCCACAAAAGACAAAAACTCTCAAATTACTGAATCTGAGTACAGCAGAGTGCATAGATGCCAGTCAGAACAAGATAGGTCTACAATTAGACACGGGACTTGAAGCATAGTGTCTTATGATACACAACCTCAGAAAATGTCAGGAATCACTAACTCTAAATAAGACTGCTAACAGAGTTGCACTAGGTTACAAGATGTATATTCCAGTTCACCAATGGATACATACTCTACCAGAAAACAGAGTCTACATGACGAGCAAATGAGAACAGCGTTCTCCTAGACGGATATAGGAGAGGTGTTGTCTCAATGAAGTCCAGCCAGAGAGAGCGAAAGAACTTTGCAGGTGTGTGATTACACCTACCAGCTTACGAAATGCCCCCAGCAAACAAAGAGTTCAAGTAGTTTGGCAGTGTGGGTAACCAATCAAAACTCCTTTTAGCAAGCACAGAGTGGAGTGTAGTGTAGTTGTTACATCCTACCTATAAAATGAAGCTTTGGCTATTAACAAAAATAACATTAGCAATATATTAGATGAAAGAAGAAATGTATACAATAATAATTGCTTCATTTTTTCTGAGGATGATACACTCTATCAGGAAAAATAGTCAGTGTGACTTTCTAAATTCACTCCTGACCAAGGGAGAATCATCTACATAGTCACTCATTCAGTAACTGGTCAGATGCAACATTACCCAACCTGACTTGAGAGATACTCAGGGGTGGCTCCAAAAGTTTTATATATAAGAAGCTTATGGGTGGCAACCTTCTTGGGACTTGGCTTGTTGTTATTATAAATTATTATTATTATTTACTGTCAATTTTAGGAGTTATCATTTCAGCAAAATTAGTAAACATAAATTTCTCCCATAATTAAGACGTTTTTATGATGTTTAATTAAAGATTTCCTCTAGAAATTTGTATTGAACATGTACTGTAACTGTAACCTTAATTAAATTACTTCACTATTACGTATATTATTTGACTTATATGCAAGTCACTCTTCAGGGTAGGGATGCCTTGTTACTGTTGTTGGGCTCCCATGAAATTGGAACTACTCTCTCCATCCTTGGATCAGACCTGATTCCTTCAAACCTCCCATTCCCCACACTGTCTAGCCTTTGTGCAATTAACACTTCAACACGAATAGTAATAATAATAATAGTGTATATAAGAGTGTATTTCAGTTACCCTCACACTGGGTCTCTCATCCACTACCCTCCTACCAACTTCTGCTTCTTTAATTCTACTACAGGTCCCGGCCTATTGTGAACCTGCTAAATCACAGCCTCACCTTCCTGTCAGAGGGCAAGACCATCGACATAGAATCTGGAGCAAGCCTGGAGGCTGGCTGCCGCACCCAGAGTGGCAGACCTGTCACCTGTGTTCCCCTTGAATTCTGTCTGGGCTATGGCGGTCTTGGAGTTCCTGAGGACATTGGTAAGGCACTCTATGATTCACAGTTAAGTGACACGAGCATAACAAATTGCATTTATTCTTGAGTTTTCACATTGGTAAAGTGTTTTAGTTTGTAAGAAGGTTTGTGCTGGGTTACATTCTGAGAGGCAGACTAGAACCTACAAACTGCTTGCTTCCACTTCTTTGAAGTCTTGCCCATCTTCCTCTCATTCCTCCCCTCTCTTCCTTTCTCCTTCCAAGTGTTCATATTGAAGCATATAAGTGAGCAGCATTTAGGTAAGGGTAAAGAGCTGTTTGTTGCACATATAGACTTAGAAAAGGCATATAGTAGAAAGGATTAAAGATAGGTTGCAGGTGTATGTAATAAATAATAGGTTACTAAATGCAATAAAGATTTTTATGTGGATAGTTAGGATCAGGTTAAGGTATGTAGGAGGGAGAGGAACTATTTCCTAGTAAAAGTAGAACTTAGACAGGCTATGTGATGTCACCATGGTTGTCTAATATTTATAGATGGTATTGTAAATGAACTGAATGCTAGGGTTTTGGAAGAGGTGTATGTAATTAAATGATATTGGATCTGATACAAATTGGGAGCTGTCACAGTTGCTCTTTGCTGATAACAGTTCTTTTGGGAGACTGAAAACAAATTACAAGGGTTGGTTGAAAAATTTTGGAGGTGGTGTAAAGGCCTGTTCTGGTCCCGGAACAGGCCTTTTAGTTATTGGCGGATTGATCTGGCTGTTGGTTATGGGAGTAAAAAAAAGTCTAGGCAATGATACAGCAAATATCAGGTTAAAGGGAGTTTGGAAGAAGTTAATATATTCAAATTCTTGGGAGTGGACATAACAGTAGATGGTGTGTTGGGGCTTCTGTTGCTGTGATGTTCGAAGAGCTTTTAATCGACAAGCAAGATGTTTTAAAGGAATAGGATTTTAATATGTTTCTCTCTTAACTTCTTTTTATTTATGAAGTGTGTTCTGTTTTTCTGGAAAGAAACAAATGTGTTTTGCACTTAATTAAAGTACAAAAATGTTCTGTTTTTAAGACAGAAATATATTTGTTATGTTCTTAAGAAATTAACACTTTGAGTTTCATCCCACAGAACTGGACGTGGAGTACACATTGGATAGCAAAGTAAATACTGCACGCCTCTTCTTCCTCAACACTGACCAGTGGATATTGAAAGAAAGAATCCAGCTTGAGAAGGAAATCCCCAGTTGTAAGCTGCATCAGGTGTATGTTGCAGTAAGTTCTTGAGTGTTAATTCTTGCCTAGGTGTTGAGTAGTGGTGTAGGGGCAGCAGGTACTCCAACCATCAACTGTGTGAAGGTTCAAAAAGTATCCACCAACTATGGGGATTGCATCTGTATTGTGGTGTTCACATAAATTTTTTACATAAATTAAGGAAAGGTTTGGAAAAAATCCTACAAAATAATTCAAAAGATCTAAGAGCAGTGAACCTCAAAGATGGACTAAAGATAGATAAGTATAATTTTTTAGCATTCTGCAATTGTAAACTATTGAGAAAGTAGTGCCAAAAGGTTACTAGGAAATATTTCTTAACAAACAGTAGTAACTTGAGGGAGTGTATACTAATACCTTTGGAAATTGTATTGTTCTTGATCTTAACAATGAGAACAGAACACCACAAACATACATGTGCTCTTGAAACTACAAATTGTAATCACACAAATGAAACTAAAACTAAACTAATCATAATATTATAAGTAGCTCTCTTCCTTGTCACCCCTTCTCAACAGCCCACACTGACAGACAAATTGACGCCTATTGGTGCTGAGGTTAAGTACCAGCTGGTGGAGCCCAAGTACCGCAGGACCCCACGCTCCCTCACACCTATCCTCAATCAGCGTCAGAAGCTTGCTCTTTCAGACTCCCTCACCATCCAGAAGAATTGTGGAGATGACAATGTTTGCATCCCCGACCTCATTCTCACCTTTACTGCGTGAGTCTCTTCTTCCTCCTTTAATCTATGCTTGAGTCTCTTTTATTGTTTGCTTTCATAAAATCTGTAGTTTAGATTATACTATACAGGAGGGCCTCACTTTACAAGGTTTGGCCAATACAGCGGTTTTTTATTATATATTCATTCTTCATTTATTCAATCTATCTACAATAAATATATTCATCACTCACTATAAACTAAGTACGTATGCAAATATTTTAAGGTAAGTAATGTGTGTACTGTATATGCATTTTTTAGGCTTAGCTCTATTCCTCACTTAATATATGATAGCGTAAACATGTTATCAGGCTTTTATTTGCATTTGAAAGTGGAAAAAAAGATAAAGATAAAAAAAGAAAAGAAAAGGAAATAAAAGGAAAGAAAAGAAAGAAAGGAAGGAAGCAGAAGCAGCAGCAGCAGCAGCTTCTGCTGCTTCTTCTTCCTTTCTTTCTTTCTTTTCTTTCCTTTCCTTTTCTTTTCTTTTCTTTCCTCTGCTGCTGCTGCTGCTGCTGCCGCCGCTGCTGCCGCCGCCGAAAAACTGCTGTATAAATGGGGCCCTCTTGTATATCTATTCTTTGTGATGAACATATTTTGAATTTGTTTATTTTGTGTGATATTTGGTGTACTCGTTATTCACTTTAATTGGACACTAGGATTATATACAGAAATAGATGTTCCAATTTATTTTAGTTTCTATATAAGCCTCCTTGTTAGGCTTGACTCATAGTCTTCATTTAATACCTAAAGAGGGAATTTGATATACATATAGTCACCTGCTAGGCCTAACTCACCATTATCATTCATACTCATTTTTCAGGCCAGACACTTTTGTCTTTCGGAAGAAGGAGCAGCTGGAGGTGGATGTAAAAGTGGTCAATAATGCTGATGATGCATTTGAGGCAAAAGTTTACATACCTATTCCTGCTGGTCTGCTGTATAACACTTTTGCTGCTAAGGATAATACCTCCGTTACCTGCTCCCCGCGCACTGTGGGTGCCAACACCACCCTCATCTGTGATATTGGCAACCCACTACCCAAGCACAAGGGTGTAAGTTAAGAAACATTCTCATTTTACAAGCAGGCATGGGACTAGTCATTTGTTTATGTATTTTTGTCTGATCTCATTACAATTTATATGTATTAGTGCAGACTTCTGTTTTGATGTTTGTTATTTGAATGTTTGTATGATTTTCTGCATGAGTTCATTTATTGTTTTATATTCTTGTAGAAATGGACCAGCTCTGCATTAATTTCATCATTGACTTTAACCTTCAAGCTTGCAGGGATGTTCTGCAGTGCAGTACACTAGTGCTACTTAAACTTTATTTCAATGCACTGGCCGTATTCCACCAAAGCAGGGTGACCTAAAAAGAAAAAAAAGTTTTTCTTTTTAAATTTAGTAATTTATACAGGAGAAAGGGTTACTAGCCCCTTGCTCCCAGCATTTTAGTTGCCTATTACGACATGCATGGCTTACAGAGGAAGAATTCTGTTCTACTTCCCCATGGTGATACTTAAACTTTATGTTATTTGAAAAATATAGATGTATGTGAGGCTGGGAAACATACAGTAGACAGTTGCAATTTTTTTTTTTTTTTTTAACAAGTCGGCCGTCTCCCACCGAGGCAGGGTGACCCAAAAAAGAAAATACTTTCATCATCATTCAACACTATCACCACACACATACATAATCACTGTCTTTGCAGAGGAGCTCAGATACGACAGCTGAGAATTGTCCCTCCCAGCTGTCACTATCCCAGACCCCTCCTTTAAAGTGCAGGCATTGTACTTCCCATTTCCAGGACTCAAGTCCAACTAAATCAATTAACTGGTTTCCCTGAATCCCTTCACACAATGTTACCCTGCTCACACTCCAACAGATCATCATGTCCCAAAAACCATTCGTCTCCATTCACTCCTATCTAACACGCTCACACATGCTTGCTGGAAGTCCAAGCCCCTCGCCCACAATACCTCCTTTACCCCTTCCCTCCAACCTTTTCTAGGACGACCCCTACCCCGCCTTCCTTCCCTACAGATTTATACGCTCTCCAAGTCATTCTACTTTGATCCATTCTCTCTAAATGACCAAACCACCTCAACAACCCCTCTTCAGCCCTCTGACAAATACTTTTAGTAACTCCACACCTTCTCCTAATTTCCACATTCCCAATTTTCTGCATAATATTTACACCACACATTGCCCTTAGACAGGACATCTCCACTGCCTCCAGCCTCCTCCTCGCTGCAGCATTTGCAACCCATGCTTCACACCCATATAAGAGTGTTGGTACGACTATACTTTCGTACATTCCCTTCTTTGCCTCCATGGATAACGTTTTTTGTCTCCACAGATACCTCAACGCACCACTCACCTTTTTTCCTTCATCAATTCTATGGTTAACCTCATCCTTCATAAACCCATCCGCTGATACGTCAACTCCCAAATATCTGAAAACATTTACTTCTTCCATAATCCCTCTCTCCAATGTGATATCCAATTTTTCTTTATTTAAATCGTTTGATACCCGCATCACCTTACTCTTATCTATGTTCATACATTTATTAAACAAAAATACCAATCACTCCAACACTATATCCCCCCCCTGCTTCTAACATTTCTGTCATGATCCCGTCAGTTCCAGCTGCTTTACCCCTTTCATTCTACATAATGCCTCACGCACCTCCCCCACACTCACATCCTGCTCTTCTTCACTCCTAAACGATGTTATACCTCCCTGGCCAGTGCATGAAATAAAATAAGAGTAAGGTGATGAGGGTATCAAATGATTTAAATAAAGAAAAATTGGATATCACATTGGAGAGAGGGATTATGGAAGATGTAAATGTTTTCAGATATTTGGGAGTTGACGTGTCAACGGATGGGTTTATGAAGGATGAGGTTAACCATAGAATTGATGAAGTAAAAAAGGTGAGTGGTGCGTTGAGGTATCTGTGGAGACAAAAAACGTTATCCATGGAGGCAAAGAAGGGAATGTACGAAAGTATAGTGGTACTAACACTCTTATATGGGTGTGAAGCATGGGTTGCAAATGCTGCAGCGAGGAGGCGGCTAGAGGCAGTGGAGATGTCCTGTCTAAGGGCAATGTGTGGTGTAAATATTATGCAGAAAATTCGGAATGTGAAAATTAGGAGAAGGTGTGGAGTTACTAAAAGTATTTGTCAGAGGGCTGAAGAGGGGTTGTTGAGGTGGTTTGGTCACTTAGAGAGAATGGATCAAAGTAGAATGACTTGGAGAGCGTATAAATCTGTAGGGAAGGAAGGCGGTAGGGTCAGTCCAGAATAGGTTGGAGGGAGGGGAAAGGAGGTTTTGTGGGCGAGGGCTTGGACATCCAGCAAGCATGTGAGCGTGTTAGATGGGAGTGAATGGAGACGAATGGTTTTTGGGACCTGACGAGCTGTTGGAGTGTGAGCAGGGTAACATTTTGTGAAGGGATTCAGGTAAACCAGTTAATTGATTTAGTTGGACTTGAGTCATGGAAATGGGAAGTACAATGCCTGCACTTTAACCCTTTGACTGTTTCGGTCGTATATATGCGTCTTATGAGCCACTGTTTCGGACGTATATATACTCACAAATTCTAGCGGGTTCAAATCAAGCGGGAGAAAGCTGGTAGGCCCACATATGAGAGAATGGGTCTGTGTGGTCAGTGTGCGCTGTATAAAAAAAATCCTGCAGCACGCAGTGCATAATGAGAGAAAAAACTCCAACCGTGTTTTTGGATTAAAACGCCGTCTTTGAGGTGTAGTATTTTCGTATAGTATTTATGGTTGTATTCTCCTTTTTATGGTCTCATTTGATAGAATGGAAAACATACTTCAGAAATATAGATGATTTTGATTAGTTTCATGATGAAAACGACCTTGAAATTGAGCTCAAAGTAGGGGAAATGTTCGATTTTTGTAAATATTCAAGAGTACACAAATAGCGCCACGCGTCTAATACACATCAATTGTTTATTCTGGACCCTATTTTGAAATTGACAACGTTTTTATTTTGCATATAATTGGCCAAATTGCCAATTTCTGACCACTTTATTGGGTAGTTGAAATCTGTAAATTGGTGGTTTCTTGTACTCACTCGATAGAACAAATGGAGTTCTAAAGAAATAGCTATGAGTTTGGTCAACTGGAACAATGGAATTGGCCAAAAATAGGGCTCAAAGTTGGCAAAATTGCCAATGCGTATATATTGCCGAGATCACTAACTTTGCGAGACCATAATTCTGTAAGTTTTCCATCAAATTTCATACTTTTGGTGTCATTACCATAGGGAAAAGATTCTCTATCATTTCACAAGAAAAAAAATATTTTTTTTTTTAAATTTTGCGACAACAGGAAAGCACTCAGGATTAGGGATTGCGACAGTCAAAGGGTTAAAGGAGGGGTCTGGGATAGTGACAGCTGGGAGGGACTATTCTCAGCTGTTGTATCTGAGCGCCTCTGCAAAGACAGTGATTATGTATGAGTTTGGTGAAAGTGTTGAATGATGATGAAAGTATTTTCTTTTATGGGATTTTCTTTCTTTTTGGGTCACCCTGCCTCGGTGGGAGATGGCCGACTTGTTGAAAAAAAAATATATATATATCCTCTATCCTCTATAAGGAAGTAAGTAGCTATAAAATCAGATTGAGTTAACATTTTAAAAATTTAAATGAATAAATAACATTAATTTTTATTTGGCTTGACTTGACTTCATTTGACTTCATACTAAGATATTTCACATTGTTATTACCATTCCTTCCCACAGGTACATTTCATAGTACTATTCCAGCAGAAATCAGGCTCACTGGAAGACCCCCGCTTTGAGTTCCTAGTGACAGCCAACAGCACCAATAGCGAGGAAGCTAGGCATCGTGGGGACAATGTTGCTTACAAGAATATCCTTGTTGATGTGAACACCAATCTTATTCTTTATGGGTATTTTACTAAGTTAATGTTGGTTTTGAATAAGTGAGTCATGTGGGAGTTCTGTGATAGGTAGTGGTTATGAGTGGGATGGGATGTGATTGGCTTGAGTTGGTACTGTTATGTTGTGCTGTCAATCATATACTCTGAAATACTAATATTAACATTAGTAAGTGTTATTGGAGAATAATGCTGACTGCTCCTCTCTTGGCTTGCAGGTCATCGTCTCCTGAGAACATTGAGTACAACCGTACCTTGCATCGTTCTGAAGGATACACCCATGAGGAGCACTTAGGTCCCAAGGTCAGGCATACATATGGAATCTCCAACAATGGCCCTTCAGAGATCCTGCAAGCTGAAATTGTTATCCTTTGGCCCACCATGACACTGAATGGTAAGCCAGAAGTCTTCCAGTTCCCAATAACCAACTTTCATTCTTTATTACAATATAAAAACATAGTATCCACAATGTTGGAAATAATTCAAAATCATATTAAATGTAAGTCCTCATAGTTTAACATGTAATAGGTAATAACTAATAGCTACATTGACCAGTAGCCAAACCAGGATTGTAAATAAGCATCTCAGAGCAATTTTCTAAATCACCAATTCAAAACTTACCTCAGCTATACATTTAGTGTTGAAGTTTTGCTTGAAAATCTGTAAAAACACTTAAATATAATAATTGAGAAATACATTGTCTCGGGCTCAGTTACAGCAATTACCAACTTACACTCACTCAAGTTGTTGAAACTGATATGCTTATCAAATCTCAACCCATTTAAAAAATATAAATTGATTAAATTAGGTTTGCTTGTATTGTTTACTTCTTAAGGACATTTTTAATGAACAAGTGACCTGTTGAATATTTCCAAGAATAGATAGAAAGGCAGTTCCACTAATAGGTAGACTCAAACAGATAGACTCACTAATAAGTAACTAATTATCAAGTAATTTTTCCACTAAAACACAACATAATGCATCATACAGTTTTGTCAACAGATAACCATTTACTCAAGATGGCATTGGTCTTCACTCCACCTTGACTCTTCTTTTTTTTCCAGGTAATTATCTGTTGTACCTCCTGGGACAGCCCCAAGTCACTGGCCCAGTCAACTGTTCTTATGTTCCTGATGTCAACCCTCTTGGCCTCTTGGTGAGTATTTTCTGTGAAAATTATTGTCACCAGAGACATGAAACACGCCAAGGTGATTGAGGGTTTTAAGCATGTCTCTGGAACTGGAAATAATGTAAGTAATTTTTCAAAAGGCATAACAGATTTGTTAGCATACACACCACTAGAGTGTTCTGTAATGTGGATGTCACTTTATCCACTGAGCTGTGCCTCTGAGAGTCAAGCTTCACTGCCCTAATACTGAATATTGGGGTTCAGATTCTATCTGGGCATCCTTGTTCTGGTCCCTCCAATATCAGTTTGTTTATTCATGTATAAATACAGTGGTCCCCGAGTATCGTAAAAACTTCACTCCAGAAGCCTTCTCAAGCGCCATTACCGAACGAATTTACTCCCTTAAGGAAAAATGTCACATAGGTTAGTCTATTTCAGACCCCCAAAAATACACTTCCACAAGCACTTACAATATTATACTTACATAATTGTATGATTTCCGGGGTGTACGTAACTCGGGGGACCACTGTATATTCTTTCACTTGGTTTCTGCTTACAGGATTGCTTTTTATGATTACATAAATAAGCATGTTCACAAATGGGAACAGGTGTATTTATGTGGTACATTGTGCAGTATAAATCTGAGTGCTTATAATGGTATATATATTAGTTAATTTTTTTATTTTATATAGTTTAACCACATTCATACGCTATTGTTCCCAGCTGAATGAGAAAGAAATGAATGCAGAACTTGAGAAACTCCAACACAAGAACAGGCTACGAGGGACAGTGGCTGAAGAGAACTACACCGAGGTCTCTCTCTCTGGGAGTGATGGTGAGGCTGTAGGTGCTGGGGGAACAACTTTCTACCAGGAATCTTCAGGGGGTCACTTTTACTCCAGTGGTGGAAACTCATCATCGTCATCATCATACTCATATTCTTCTTCTTCCTCTTCATCTAGCAGCAAAAGCTTCAGCTCATCTTCAGGCTCCTCCAGTTATTCAACCAAAGAGAATGATCTCATTTCGCGGCACAAAAGACAAGCAGATAAAAAGATAGACTGGGAATCTGAGGTAAGCTACTATCGTTGTCCTTCACCCATGCTTTCATTTGCTATTATTATTAATGTATAGCAACATAAAAGGAATGTCACCCTGCCTCGGTGGGAGACAGCCGATGTGTTGAAAAATAAATGAAAGTTGGGTGAATATCAGTACATTTTTTGGTAAATAAAAAAATAATGCATTAACAAAATTAAAGTGCAAAATATTTTTATGTAACAAAGAACAACTCTGCTCTTTTGAAATGTGGACAGTTAATAAGGTACAGCATTCAAGGTAAATCTAGAATTTATACATTAAGAGACCTTGTGCAAAATTTTTGTTTTATTAAGTGCCTGCACTCTAAAGAAGGGGTGGGAGATGTTACAGTCGTAGGGTAATCATTTAATCACTGTCTTTGTAGAAGTGTGCTAACATCGCAATTCAGATTACCCTCCAACTGCTACATCCCCACCCCTCCTTCAGAGGCAGCCACTGACCTTTCCATCTCCAGAACTCGAGTTAGGCTAACCAGTTTTCTTGAATTCCTTCATGAAAGTTACATTGCTCACACTCCAACACCACCCCCATTACAAAACATTTATTTCCATTCACTCCTATCAACGTTTTTCACATAAGCTTACTGGATGCTTAAGACCCTAAATCTCAAAGCTTCCTTTAAACCCTTGCTCCAATCGTTCCTATGATGACCCTTACCCCTCCTACATTCCACCCCAAGTTTATACACCTTCTTTATTATCCATTTCCTCTCCATGCCCAAACCACTTCAACCCCTGTAAATACAAATGTCCCTTGCTTTATGCAATATATGCATTCCTGGTTAATGACCCATAAAGTGAGCTCATTATAACATGTAAAATATAGTACTTGGATTCATTCAGAGATTTTGCAAATAACATTTCTTGACTTGTATACCCCACAGGCACCAAGTGGACATATATTAAAAAAATAAAATAAATTTGGCTGAAAAACAATTGAGCAAAAAATAAAATCTGCAGTTCAGTTAATATTCAGTATACAATTGAAAATTGGGCAAAAAATTACACAAATCTTCACTTATTTTAATTTTAATATTTATGAACAGTCATGTGTTAAAAATAAATGCAATTGATTGAGAAACAACTGAAAAAAATTAAACAGAAAAATTCAGTGATAATCCTTCTGCCTTTTACCCTCCCTTCACTGCCTACCACCAACCAGCTTGTCTTTGTCTGGACTGAAGTGCACACACATTATGAGCCTGTTACTATATAGTATGTCCTTATTACTCTTCCCTCTCTCTCCATCCTTAGTCCAGACTTTGTGTTGAATCAATCTAACTTTGACTGGCCAGGTGTCCATTTTCTTCTGACTTGGAATAAGACAATTAAATGGAAAACCAACCATATGATTTCGTTGAAAATAGGCTCATTTGATTTTTATGACCAGTCATTATTTCTTGTAAAGGTCAAAATAAACTAGTTTAAAGTCATATTTAAAGAGATATTGTCAAATATCATTTGAGTAAGTGTTCATTTTATTTTGGCATAAGGCACTTCATTTGAAAACCAGCCATAGGATTTTGTTCAAAATATGCTTATTCGATTTACTACCCCAAATTTGTTTTGTATCTGTTGTCTTTTTTATGAATATCAGTATAAACTAAAGTGATATTGAAAGAATTATTGTTAAAAAGTCAAGTGGTGCTGGAGTTGTGTAATTTCATATGAGCAAGAAACACACAATGGTAAATTTTTACCCCTTATAGCAAATTCTAGTAGAAGTAAGGTCACCACACATAAGTGAATTTACACAAAACAGATCTGCATAAAGTGAAGGAATCCTGTATTATATGTTGTCAGGTAAAATACTCTCTCTTTTTTTAATTTTTTAATACAAAGTACAGTGGTACCTCGAGTTACGATGGTCCCCAAAATCGCCCTTTTATGTAAGTTTATTTTTTTAAATGCTTTTGTAAGTATATTTTTGGGGGTGTAAAAGGACTAGTCTATTTTACATTATTCCTTATGGGGATAAATTCGTTTGGTAATGGCACTTGAACAGCATTCTCGAACGAAAAAATATCGTAACTCGAGGTACCACTGTACTATGTCTGATTTTTTTTATAAATTGCTAAATAAATATTATACAGTGCATGACACTTACACTTGTTTTTATCCAGACAACTGAATGTGGTCCAACCAAATGTACACGGATCCACTGCTTAGCTGGTCCTTTGGTGGAAGATGACACACTTTACATCTATGTTCACTCTAGACTTGTAGTCACCACACTCGCTGAGGTAAGCACTAGATTCCATTGAACCTGAGCTTTGTGTCCCAAAAAATCACCCCATAAAGAGGGCAGTTTCAAACATTGATCATGATTTCAGGTGAAGAATATTGTAGCTAAGAAAATGTTACATTTTCTCTCTTATACAATAAATATTTCTACACCATAAAATATTCTGGAAAGTGTAATTCTCTCTAAATGAAGGTCAGAAAGGTGCATGTGAAGGCTGGATACGGAAGCTTTTGAGGAAAATGGCTCAAATTTATTAAAACTTTTTGATGTACTGTGTTTAGAGCAGGGTTGTCTAACTGTTATTAGCTTGTGCTCTACCAAATAAAAGGATCGAATTAACATCCAAAAAAATTAAATTCACATTTTATTGTAGATTTGTAGTCCCAAACAGAGTTTTCTTAGTAATAAAAAAATGTATATACCAACTTATGAAGGGTTTTTATACAAATTGAGACATTTTTTTACATCTGCTTTGGGCTCATAGCCATTTTGCATTTGAAGTAAAACAATTTACTACTGTAGCTGTAATACTTCCATGTATGTGTTACATCCAGGTAGAATCACAGATAACGGACAAATATAGTATAGGTACAATAATTTCCACTTGGAAACAATGTTTAATCTTTACCCAAGAATTATGAATGTTATTATTACATATTTCTTTCATGTTTATCTGTTTGTGTATAGAAGTAATTATGCTAGAATGCATGTGTACAGTGCCTATATTCCAGTGATATGTTGGACCACATGTATACATATGTATGCTATTGATATGCATGATGTTGATCTTATATCTATCCCTCAAGATTGTAGCCATTATTAGTGAATGGTTTCTGGTTGCAGTCTCTGAATAGTGAAGGATGTACCATAGGTCTCACTTCAAGAGAACTTTTTATTTGCTGATTACTTTTCTTGATATATAGTAACTCATAAATTAGCTGTTGCTCCACAACTTTCCAGATCACTCCAAAGGAATTTTTCTTTTTAGTTCTGTAAAATACTTTCTTTGAAAGTAATTAGAATAGTATATATTTTATTGTTCCTTTGTATAATAGATATTATAAAAGAACTCTTGGAATATGCTTTATTTCTTTGATTATCATTTTTAAGATAAAACTTTAAAGGTCATCATTTTAATAGCATATTTCATTGAGGTTGAATATTTGTGTGTTAAATGTTGTAGCTGCAGCTTGCATGCTTCTGCAATACCTGCTGGGTGTGGGATAAAGACATGTATGCAACATTTATGACATTTTATCAGGAGATGCTTCACCAACTGGGTGAAACTTTTACTAATAAAAATGCCTTAAGTGTTGCATAGGATTTTTTATCCGACAGTTTGTATGTATTGTTATACTGTACCTAGTACTCATACTGCCTGGTGGGGTGCACGAAAGGTCTCCCTAGTCTGATGTAGCCCCCTCTACTAAACAGAGACCAGAACATACTTTATATATTTTACTCTCTCCCTAATGTGCTCTTACTCAAACTACAAGGACATACTACATCACTATTATGAAAAAAAATATTTTCATATTTAATAATTATTGCTTATATTTTCCATGTTACAACAGTAGCAAACTGTTGGAAAGAGTCCACATTGCTTACAAAACCTGATTAAGCCATTTGGGGTCTTTGTCAGTTCTTCTTCTTCTTTCAACAAATCGGCCATATCCTACCGAAGCAGGGTGGCCCAAAAAGAAAAAAAGTTTCTCTTTTTAACTTTAATAATGTATACAGGAGAAAGGTTTTTTATCATTTTTTTTTTTTTTTTTCAACAAGTCGGCTGTCTCCCACCAAGGCAGGGTGACCCAAAAAGAAAGAAAATCCCCAAAAAGAAAATACTTTCATCATCATTCAACACTTTCACCACACTCATACATAATCACTGTCTTTGCAGAGGAGCTCAGATACGACAGCTGAGAATAGTCCCTCCCAGCTGTGACTATCTCAGACCCCTCCTTTAAAGTGCAGGCACCGTACTTCCCATTTCCAGGACTCAAGTCCAACTAAATCAATTAACTGGTTTCCCTGAATCCCTTCACAAAATGTTACCCTGCTCACACTCCAACAGATCGTCATGTCCCAAAAACCATTCGTCTCCATTCACTCCTATCTAACACGCTCACACAAAAATAGCATATTGGATTTGGGAGCTATTTCATTTTCTTTTTCTCTCGTAACCATAAACTTAAATTTTCATTTATACCTAGTTAGTAATTGGCAGAGCTTTACCTGTTACATTCATCATTTTCCTCAAGGCAAAGCCCAGAGATAGATGATCAAAATTTTCAGCTCCATTCACTCCTATCTAACACGCTCACACAAAAATAGCATATTGGATTTGGGAGCTATTTCATTTTCTTTTTCTCTCGTAACCATAAACTTAAATTTTCATTTATACCTAGTTAGTAATTGGCAGAGCTTTACCTGTTACATTCATCATTTTCCTCAAGGCAAAGCCCAGAGATAGATGATCAAAATTTTCAGGTGTACAGTACACTAGATATTATATCTGTCAAGTTCTTAGTGTGGAGCGAGCTTCATTGTGCATGTAATTTTTGTTTAAGGACTAAATTGTCAAAATTACTATGTTAGAACTTTGAAGATGAACTATGAGAAGCAGCTTGCATTATGGTGGTAATTAATCAAGTTTAGGGAATAGATTCAATAGATTAGCTGACAAAGCTTCCCCATCTTCTGTTTCAGGACCCAATGGTACATCTTCTGGTTGAGTATATATTATATGTATATTAATGTCAGCATAACACATCTGCGATAACCTCCGTGTTACTGTAATACTTATTTTAGAGGGATCAGCTAACTGGAGTGTCATATGTCATATACATACCTTTTTATATTTTCACTGTGACAATTGAATGTAGACATATTGAATTTGCATTACTGTTCAGTACAATATTTGTTATATTCCATCATTAAATTTCATATGAAAAATTCTGAAGTAACTTTCAAACATATTTTTTAATGTCAGTAATAAAGTATGACTTATATGTGGAGATTATTGTGTCCTCTTATAATGTCCAAATACCCAGTCATGCTGATCCCATCACTAATATTCAGGACAACTTCCAAGAGAGCTTTTCCTGTGGTCAACAGCTGAGTTTAGTATCAATAGTTATTTAACAATTGGCAAAGACAGCCTTCACAAGACCCCATCATATAGTGTTGCTGATTGACTAATGTCTAGCCATTGTCATAAATTTCTCACATAATGAGATTATATCTCACATTTTTCTTTATCTTTATTATCTAGCAGTGCTTAAATTCTCAATTTTTCTTTTCATCTATTACAATTAGAATAATCTGTGTCACTGTAAATGGGTCATGATATTAGAGCAAAGAATGATTCTACAATAAGTTTTACCATAGTAAATGTTGTAGTGGACCTAAGATGTTTGATAGTGGGAAAGATCAGTGTTACTGATCACTGATCAAGCATCATACACAGTACAGTATACACACTAAAACCTAGGCATACCCATGTGGAACATGCATTAACCAAGGGGTTCATAAATATTTCAAATGTAGTTCTTTCTTCTTTCAACAAGTCGGCTGTTTCCCACCAAGGTGGGGTGGCCCAAAGAGAAAAACAAAAGTTTCTCTTTTTAACTTTAGTAATATATACAGGAGAAGGGGTTACTAGCCCCTTGCTCCCGATATTTTAGTTGACTCTTACGACACGCATGGCTTACGGAGGGAGAATTCTGTTCCACTTCCCCATGGAGATAAGAGGAAATAAGAACAAGAACTAGTAAGAAAATAGAAGAAAACCCAGAGGGGTGTGTATATATATGCTTGTACATGAATGTGTAGTGTGACCTAAGTGTAAGTAGAAGTAACAAGACATACCTGAAATCTTGCATGATTATGAGACAGAAAGAAGACACCAGCAATCCTACCATCATGTAAAACAATTACAGGCTTTTGGTTTACACTCACTTGGCAGGACGGTAGTACCTCCCTGGGCGGTTGCTGTCTACCAACCTACTACCTAGAAAATGTAGTTAGTTCTTTTATAAATAATTATAAAGACTTTTTTTTTATTACTGGTAGAGAGAGGACTGTACTGGTTATAAACCTTTTGCTACTGCAGAAGTGTGCTGATGTATTGTGGTTAGCTTTAAGCACTGCTGCATACTGTGCAGCAGTGTACTGCTCTATTGTAGTTGGCTTTAAGCACTGCTGCACACTTTATTGAGAATAGTATTGTATCTGTCACAGCATTATTTTGTAAATTTATTATTAATAATGTGACAAATAGAGTTCAATATATTGTTTACACTTGGTTTTGCTCCATTAGAACAGCTGTTGATGTTTATGAAAGCTCAGGGACATCTACAAAGCACTAACATCTTTTTTATCTTTGGTGATGGAATTCTGTAGCAGATAATAAGAGACAATTATTTTTTAACCATGTGACAGTTTATGATATTGATGTTTTGGTTCCATGTCTACAGTGACTGGTGTCGGCTGGGAGGAGAAATGTAAACAAAAGATGCGTTTCGTCCCCTCACCCTCATAGTTTGGTAGACTACAAAATTTGCACTATCAATTTTCCTTCCTGTGTAGAAGAGATTGTTTGCACCTGCTTTCCCTCTTCCTAGGTAGATTAGATCATTGACACCTTCACTTTTTTCTGGGTATAGTAGACATTGACACCTGTCTTCTTCCTTCTAGAGTTGTCCTCTTGGTTTTGTAGCTCTCGGTTTTGTAGCTTGTAGTTAAGTAATTACATTACTTATTCACCATTTCTATCACTTTTAGGATCCACTTGATGAAGGATCTATAAAGAGTAAATGCATGTTTTACCACATTCTATAATTAAAATGTGTAAATAGTCGATGATTTAGAGGAATTCTAAGGATTCTCATTGTTTTCAAAGTGGATGGATGTTTTGCTGCATAGTATCAAACTGTTAACAGTAAAACAAAATCCTAGAATATTTGGAAAATATGTAAGCAATTTATAATAAATGTTAATAATGAATACCATGCATAAAAAAACATGATTGTAAAAGTAAAGATGTTTAGAACCAGGGAGTATCTAGACATCATGGCAAAACTAATCTATCCCTCATGGAAGATTCCCTGTGAAAGAAATCTGTCCCTTATGGAAGATTCCCCGTGGCAGATGACTCATATTTCATAGAGACAATCTCCACAAAAAAAAGGTAACCATCAAGCTTCTCTGACATGTCATTTTTCAGATTCTCACTCATGTTGACTTTTAATCCTAGTTCATTGTCCAGTGAGTGAAATTTGCTCTGCAAGTTAAGCATTAATATATCACTTTATTCTTTATTTAGGCTAATTTTATTAAATTTCAGCCAAGCTACATATTTTCTTAGTGATGTCTTAGCTTGTAACAATTGTGTAATTCACCACCATAGAGTGTTTATGTTTAGGACTATCATCTACATGAGGGTCATAAGGCCAGAATTCACATAAACACTATAGGATATATATATATCCTATAGTGTATTTCTCTTTGTGTGTATATGCTGAGAGTACTTTAACCCCTATTTTAGGGATTAAAGTATTCTCGTCTGGTGGCAGAAAGGTTACAATGCAGCCTTAGTGATCCTCGTGTAGTCGACAGGCTTTAAATCCCACTAGCTATTAACCACACACACACTAATACCAAGGATACTTTAATCCTTAAAAAAGGACTTCAAGTAAGCTCTTTATTATTATTATAATCAAATAGAAGCGCTAAACCACAGGGGTTATACAGCACTGCAAGTAAGCTCTTGATGTATATACATATTCACTCAAATGTGCACAGTTATTGGTGTATTTACTCTATGCCAAATACTACTGTAGAATGGAGATAAATCATACTTCAGGTGTCTGGCTTTATCATAGAAAAAATCTTTATAAGTTATAAACACTGTATTATAATAATCATAATCAGCAGTCTGGAAAAAATCTGTAAATTTAACCTGAATAAAGCCCCTTTGCTTTTGCTTGAAAATCTGTCTCCTGAGTTTGTGAATCTACTGAGTTTGCACTTTATGACATCAACACACAATATTACAAGCCAGAATATAGTATACTGGTAATAATTTCTTTTATATCTGCTTGTATACAATACTATAAAGAGCTTCATGGAAGTCATGAAAAAATCATAATGTTTTATCATTGCTACTGTAATAAAAGCTTATAATACTATATATTCAAAAGAACACTAGTTCACTATTTCTCTTATAAGTGCATGATTAGCTAAGTTGTTATGACTATGTGGCTCTTCAGGTCACATGATGATTAGACAGTTGATATTAGAATCCTGGCCTGAGGCCAGGCTGCGAGGATAGAAGAACACTTTAAAGTAGTTGCAGGTGTCTCACAGGTATTGATCAGCTATCTGACACTGATGGCAGAAACAATTTATCTACCTAATTTGTGTAGGGAAATTCTGCCATTAATACTTTAAGGAAGTTGGTTATTATTTGTTGTGGGTGATAAGTTTTAGCCACCTTGATCACCAGACTCCCTGAGTTTCTTACATCATATAAATTATTATATTTCTTACTAAATTCTCATTAAGGTATTATATTGCCTTTTTACACAATTTTTTTTTTTTTAACACATTGGCCATTTACTACCAAGGCAAGGTACATTATTTACATTTATTCTTGTGATTTGCACAGCCCAGAAGTGGACACTGATTCCATTCAGTCAGTCATCAGTAGTAGAGTCATAGCACAACACTAATGCAATACCTTTATTCTCCACTGCTTTACTGTTGGGCCACTGATGTTTGTCGATTATCGTCATCTGTCGGACTTCCTGCAACAATTTTGGAATCACCTGTGGCTTCCATCTGATGTCTCAACATCACCAACATCTGGATTTTGTACCACCTAACTCTGATCTCGTGATATTCTCATCTACATTCTTGTGAACTTTGCCTGGTCTCCCATTCCTGCTGTGTTGAGGGGCATCTCCTGCAGTACCCATATGAGGACCTAAGCATCACCAGTAGAATGGTTGCCAGAGTCAAATCTCTGCCACATGGAGTCAGCCCTGCGTACCTTCCCGTAAGTACAGCACTCAGCTACTCTTCTTTTCTTTATTATTGAATGAATCGCTATCTCAGTCAGGGCAAATTAAACAGAAATAAAGTTTTAAACTAAGAAAAATGGTCATCCACTCCCTTAAGGAAAATAATTGGACAAAAGTCGTTTTTTTTCTTTTTTTCACCTTATCAGTGTGAAGAATTGTCTTCTTAGAAAAAATACTATATTTGCTCTTGAGTTTTAGTGCCAAAAAGAAAGGTAAATTTGCTAATCGTTCAAAATCAGTAGGAGAGGTATTAGTGCCTACAGTAGGGAAATGACCATAGACAAAATATTGATGTAAACCACGTATGTCCTGCTGTGGATGATCAGGTTCGAGCCCTGGATGTGACAACGCCAGTGTCTCCGGCCAAGTCCCTGGATGAAACACCACAGGTGCCATGGTGGGTCATTGTCTTGGCCACTCTTGCTGGTATTCTCATCCTCCTCATCATCATTCTCATCCTCTGGAAGGTTAGTCATATACCCACCTCACTTTTCTTGAAATAAGAAGCAAAAATATTCAGCACACTTGTAAAAGAAACAAATTACGTATTATGTTTAGCTGGAAGTTTGATTGCATTGAAGTGATTTCCAATTATTGATGTTGGTATGCTTGTGGGGGATGACAAATTTGCCAAATTTATTACCGCGTATGCATATGTAATATACATAAATATAGTGTGTGTGTATATATTTAAAATATATATACTATACTATATATATATATATATATATATATATATATACAGTAGGGCCCCGCTTTACGGCATTCCGTTAATATGGTGATTTCAAATTATGACCAAAACACTATACGGCAGCCTGTCTTTCTATTACGGCGAGCGCCACCTGGTTTGTTTACATTCTCCGACATTCTCTGTGAGCACATCTCTGTATTATGTCTGGAAACTTTCCAAAATTTCAAGTGTTTTAAAGTTATAGCATATTTTATATGTGTTCTGATAATAATACGTACTTGTGTACCTGTACCTAAATATACTTACACATTGTGCTGGCATGCAGGTTCACATTAAAATCACTAAGAGTGTCTCTCTAGTCTTAACACCATAGTAATACTAATAGTACGTAATAATAATCACTCTTGGGCACATTAAATGTCTTATTTTATATTAATATAGACATTTTCATTAATCCATCTATGATCTTTTCTTCAAAATTACAGTGGACCCTCGCTATTCGAACATTCTTCATTCCAGAATGCTGTTCAAGTGCTGTTACCAAACGAATTTATTCCCATAAGGAATGATGTAAATTAGATTAGTCCATTTCAGACCCCCAAAAATACACTTACAATAATAAACTTACATAAAAGAGCGAGTTTGGAGTGTTCGAATAGCGAGGGTCCACTGTATGTAAGAAACGCGTTACATAGCATATAAACATGCTATATTTATATGCCGGGCGGAGGGAAAACATTACGTTTTCTCTGGTCCAGCACCAGTGTAGGTAGCCCAGGCGGGCTACCTACACTGACTTCCTACAAATAAATACTACTCACCTCTCATCCAACATTAAGACTATACATATATTTTAAGGTAAATAATGAGTGTACTGTATGTGTATTTTATCTCTCTGGGCTGCTTTAAATATCGTATATTAAGTTTCGGTAGGTAGCCGGTAGGGGCTAGACCTACCGACTACCTACACCTGACTTCCTACAAATAAGTACTACTCACCTCTTGCCCTACATTAATATGACTAAAAATATTTTAAGGTAAGTAATGAATGTACTGTGTATGTATTTTACTTTTTATTGTGTTTTTTAATGCCTAGTTCTATTACTAACTTAATATAAGTTAGTGTAAATTTGTTGTCTGGCATTTATATGCATTTATAAATGGAAAAAATGGCGTTCTGCTTTCCAGCGATAACCTGGAACCTAACCTGCCGTATAAGTGGGGCCCTACTGTGTGTGTATGTATGTATATATGTGGATGAGGGTCCCCAGTAAAGTTCTAGAGGTGGTACCTCCCTATATATTTTGAAAAAAAAAATTATATATACAGTGGTCCCTCGGTTTTCGCCGAAAATTCGTTCCAGAATGCTGCTCAAGTGCCATTACCGAACGAATTTACTTCCTTAAAATAATGTCACG
Source organism: Cherax destructor (assembly GCA_009830355.1). Classification (NCBI taxonomy): domain Eukaryota; kingdom Metazoa; phylum Arthropoda; class Malacostraca; order Decapoda; family Parastacidae; genus Cherax; species Cherax destructor. The sequence continues at coordinate 416,680 of WNWK01000513.1, read as the reverse complement.
TAGGATAGTCTATTTCAGACCCCAAAAATACTCTTGCAAGAGCACTTACGAAAATACACTTACATAAATGTTCGAGTTTGGAGATGCACGAAAACCGAGGGACCACTGTATATATATATATATATATATATATATATATATATATATATATATATATATATATATATATATATATATATATATATATATATAATTTATATATATATAATTTATATATATATATAATTTATATATATATATAATTTATATATATATATAATTTATATATATATATAATTTATAATATATATAATTATATATATATATTTAAAAAATATCTTAGATATATATATAATTTATATATAATATATATTATGATATATATAGAATTATATATATATATATAATTATATATATATATATAATTATATATATATATATATAATTATATATATATATATAATTTATATATATATATATAATTATATATATATATATATATATTATATATATATATATAATTTATATATATATATAATTTATATATATATATAATTTATATATATATAATTTATATATATATAATTTATATATATATAATTTATATATATATTTATATTATTTATTTATTTATTTATATTTTATTGTGATAGGCTTTAGCAGTGATGTAACTGGATGCCATAAAAAATTTAATAGCTATGAATACTGAGAAAACAAACAATTTGTATACTATAGTTGGTATAAGATTGAGTTGACTACTTTAGTGTATTTCACCACTGATGATTCACTGAGTTAGGGGAAACAGCCATTAAACTATGCGAGTTATTCCTCATTGTCTCTTCCCCTTCCTTCCAGCTTGGTTTCTTCAGGCGAAGGCGGCCACAGTCTGCCTCTGATTAATTGTTTAAATATCACACATCTTATTCTTCTGTTACTCACTTCACTTCACAGTACGTTGGTTGATGCATGCGAGTGACAGTGTGCACATTGTGCAGGTTTTGGCTTACATTTTATTTGATGCTTAGCAGTAGTTTATGGCCAAAGTATTTAAGTTTGTATAGTTCTTTCATTATGATTTTGGATAATTTTTATTATTGTATCCCATGCTTGGAAGTGATAACTTGGTGGTTCACTATCATGTTTGTGTCACATTCAAGTCTTCTTAAACACATTTTCTTGTGCCTTGCTTCTTTGTCCTTTTTATTTTACTTTGCACATTTATATTTTGTTTGCCTTGATTAAGCCAAACTTTGGCCCTCCTTCACAGTGTGGCTACTTCAAGAGGAACAGACCTGATCAGCACACAGGAAACAGCGAGGATGCTCAACCCTTGAACCCTCCCTCAGGGCGCAACAATCACAATGGTGTCAATGGCCACAACTACAACTTATATACACGTCCATATTATCCTGGAGATGAAGCTTTATGATTCAATTAGTGCATGTTTAAAGTGAAATGTGAAATTGACAGGAAATTGTTTTTTTAACCAATTATAAAACTGATTTTTGGTATTATGAGAAGATAAAAAACTAAACACAAAGTCATGTGTGACATAATATACAATACAGTAGTATATGCAAATTGGGAAACTGGTAAATGAAATACTGTATTCTACATATGTGATGAAACATGGTTGTGGTTGCTAGTGGGCCACCACTTGCAGTTAGGCCACACTTAATATTATAATCTGAAACCAGGTTAAATTTAGTGATATTAGATGTGAAGAAATCAGTTTATCTTTCTTTGTTCTCATAACTTGACTCTTGGGAAAGATAGACCCTATAAGAATCCAGAGAAAGGACCTCCTCTGGAAGTTCAGATTACCTCCTATTTCAAGGCTAACTTCAAAAGAATTTCTTGCATTGTTTTTGGAGTTTAGATCTCATTGCAAATCTGACAGAGAAGTGCCAAACTTAAGTATGACATATCTTAAACTTAGATAACATATGTGATAACATATGTGATAACATATGTGATACTCACCAATTGAGATTAACATTCATGATATTATCCTTTGAGATTATAAATAAAACATATGATATTCACTCATTTAATGCTAATTTTTAATTTTGGAGCTGGTTCTAACAATTAGTTGTGACTAGTTATTTTCACATTTTGAAGTTAAGGAATCTCATACTTAATGTCTGTCTAGAGGAGTGTTTGTCTTGATAATGATCATCACACACCAGTCCAGTTGGTCGTTTCGGCACTTAGTAGCACTGTCATTTGTTATACTGGTCCAAATTAGTCAGAAAATGAAAAAAATACCACTTACCTTTTTTGATAACATAAGTTTGTTATAGTGTCTTCTACAAGTGTATGTAAGTTATTACTGCCAAAGATAAACAGTTTTGTACTCACTGTTAACACAAATTCAGATAATTGCACTCAATATATGCTTTAATAATATAGCTTATTTGGGTAAATTCCATGGTAAAAAATGTTATAAGTGTTACTTAGGGGTGGATTCAGGCTGTAAACTACAGAAGCTCACTATGGCATGAATCCTGTGTTTTTGTATTTAAAAGCTCTTTTTTTTTTTTTTAATCTTTTCCCTTCCTCTTCCTTTTGCCCCAAGGAAAAATGCATATTTTCAGGCAGCATGAAGTCTTATTCCCTTCTCATTAGGAAAGGGAAGTGCACATTACATGTCAAGGTGCTGAGGCTGACAAGAATCTCTCATTCCTGGATTTGCTTCTAATCACAGTGGCTGCATGAAGGCCCAGTGTGCCTTAAGCAGTACTTTTATTTATCTACAGACCATGGGTGAAGTTTGCACAAAATATCATTTTATATTTCTATACAGTCAGAGTAATGATGATATTAAGGGCATGTGTGTTTATACCGCTATTTTTGTATGTAAATCTGTATGGAACTATTTAATTATATATGTCAAATTTTCTCCATGGGGAAGTGGAACAGAATTCTTCCTCCGTAAGCCATGCGTGTCGTAAGAGGCGACTGAAATGCCGGGAGCAAGGGGCTAGTAACCCCTTCTCCTGTATACATTACTAAAGTTAAAAAGAGAAACTCGTTTTTCTTTTTAGGTCACCCTGCCTTGGTGGGATATGGCCGGTTTGTTGAAAGAAGATGTCAAATTTGTAACATACTAAGATGTTAGATCATGCTTGTATTAACAGGGCTAAAACTGTTTTTATATAGCTTTATGGTCAAATATAAATATCCAAGTATGCACTCAACTATCTGTTGGGGAGAATAAACATTTTTTTTACACTCCGGGCCACTCCCCACCGAGGTAGGGTGATCCAACAAACAAGAAAACACTTTCACTGTCACTCATTCAGGTGACCCTGCAAATCACATCACCTCTTCGTCAGAGTGCAGACATTGTACTTTCCACCTCCAGGACTCACGTCCAGCTAACTGGTTTTCCTGAATTCTTTCATAAATGTTATCCTGGATCCACTTGCTTTCACTTACTCCTATCTAACACGCTCACACAAGCCTGTTGGATGTCCAAGCTCCTAGCACTCAAAACTTGCCTAGGATGACCCCTACCCCCTCCTCCCCTCCATCTGGATTTATATGCTCTCCTAGCCATCCTATTTTTCTCCATCCTCTCTAAATTTCCAAACCACCTCAACAACCCCTCCTGAGCCCTCTGAATAATACTTTTGGTAACACACCACCAAATCGCAAAACTCCAAATTCTATGCATAATATTCACAACTCACATTTCCTTCAGACATGACATTTATACTCCCTTTAGCCTCCTCACTGCAGCATTCAAAACCCATGCTTCACACCCATACAACAGTGTTGGTAGCATTATACTCTTGTGCATTCCCCATTTTGTCTCCATGGTTAAAGTTCTTGGCCTCCACAGGTGCCCCACTGCACTACTCACCTTTATTGCATCATCATTTTTATGGTTCACCTCATCTCTTATAGAACCATCTGCCAAGAAGTTCACTCCTAAATATGTGAACTTCATTTTTTTTTTTTTTTATTTTCTCAACAAGTCGGCCGTCTCCCACCGAGGCAGGGTGACCCAAAAAGAAAGAAAATCCCCAAAAAGAAAATACTTTCATCATCATTCAACACTTTATACTCCCTCCAATCAAATATCCAGTCTCTCTGCCTATATTTTTTTATATTCTCATTACCCATAGCTATGACAAAATAATGATCTGATATATCTGTTGCTTCTTTGAAAACATGCATATCCAAGTGCAGTGGTACCCTGGTTTACAATGGTCTCCAAACTCACCCTTTTATGTAAGTTTATTTTTTTTAAATGCTTTTGTAAGTATTTTTGGGGGTCTAAAAGGACTAGTCTATTTTACATTATTCCTTATGGGGATAAATTCGTTTGGTAATGGCACTTGAACAACATTGCATTCTGGAACGAAAAAATATCGTAAACCAGGGTACCACTGTATGTATATTTGGTGCTGAATGTTTTGAATAATTTAAAAAGTGCAATCTTCTTTATAACAAAAAAGGTTTCTGGCCAGCTATCTAAAGTTCTGCAGGTTAAAATGTACTAGAGATGCATTAGAGAATACATACTTGAGTACTCCAAACGAGTATAACTACTGACAACTCTGCAACTACATCAACACAAGAACCACAGATTTTCATCTTAGCTTTCTCAACACTATTTATGCTAAGGAACTACACATTTCTTGACTATAAGGTAAGTTATACTATAGTAATTTTTACCTAGTACAATATTATAAAAATGGTTGATAAATATATAAGTGTCTGGAAAGTAATCTATATTTCCCATATTCTTTCCTTCAGATAACATTCTTTTAACTTATATGCCATTCTTGATGAATGTAACTCCTGCATTACATGAGGGTTTCTACACTACATAATAGTGTACTCACACACACACACAATTATAGTACGTACATATATAAAATGTGGACTGAGCAGTTACAAAGTTAAGTGCCAGAGAGTACTTTAGAGTCTAGCACTTCCTGGGTCTGGACACATTACCACAGACCCAGTGGTAGAGAAAGGGATGCTTCTCTGACTTCGTCAGATATACATGAAGTATCTTTGTTTATGACAAACTGTTACAGATACATAATAAGACAAGTTAGAATTCAGCTCATGTTAGATTTATAAATAAATCAGCTGTTACATTTACAGTATATGCAGCAGTGATACTTACACAGTGGTACCTCGGTTTTCGTACAGCTCCCAACTCGAACAATTATGTAAGTGTATAATTGTAAGTGTATTTTTGGGGGCCTGAAATGGACTAATCTAATTTACATTTGTCCTTATGGGAACAAATTCCTTCGGTAATGGCACTCAAATAGCATTCTGGAATGAATTATCAACGAAACCCAAGGTACCACTGTATAGTCAAAACTCCTTTAAGATAACAGAACAGATGTATGCCTATTTCTTGGAATCTGTAGGAAAGCCAGAAAGGGCAGTACACAGTATGAAATTGTGTAACTTGTGGACAAGGTGATGAATCATATCTTGATATAGTACAAGTCCTGGTATAACTAGCTAGCCTCTTGACATGCATTTTAGTATAACTAGCTAGTCCCTTGACATGTGTCCTTGTAAAAACAAGCTAATTTCTTAACATGTCTAGTGTAACTAGCTAGCTTCTTGACATGTCCTAGTATAACAAATTAGTCCCTTGACATGTGTCCTGGTATAATTAGCTAGCTCCATGACATGTCTTGATACAGCTAGCTAGCTTCTTACCTAAAAGTTATCTGAAGATCATTCCATGGATCACTGCCCCCGCGACACTGTACGAGCTAACTAGCCTCTTGACTTGTGTCCTGGTATAACTAGTTAGTCTCTTAACTTCTTCTGGTATAAGGAGCTGGAGTATGCACTTATCCTGGTATAATAACACTGTTCAACATGGCACATGTAATGGTATAATTAGCTAGACATGTATATTTTTGCATAACTAGCTCAATTTGGCACGGGTCCTGTAATAACTAGCTTAACTCATCACATGTCTTCTAGTATATTAAATTAGACTTTCACATGTCCTTGTGTACATTTGCTAGCCAGGCTCAGCCCTGGTGTGAGTGCAGTGGGCAAGTGGTACCATCACCTTACATGAGACAGCTGGGCTGGTGCTCAGCTGGATGTAGGTGGTGCTAATTTTTTTTTTTTTTTTTCAACAAGTCGGCCGTCTCCCACCGAGGCAGGGTGACCCAAAAAGAAAGAAAATCCCCCAAAAGAAAATACTTTCATCATCATTCAACACTTTCACCACACTCATACATAATCACTGTCTTTGCAGAGGCGCTCAGATACGACAGCTGATGGTACTAATGTTAACAATAAATATTTGTGGTGATGCTGTTGGTACTAACGTTGTTTTGACTTGTTTCTATGAATGGAAGATGTCTCTTCCCTTTTTGGCCTCCTTTCACCCTTTAACCACTCCATCTCTTTTTGTCATTTTTTCCCAACGACTTCCTTTGGACCCTTTACTTCTTTACTAAACATTCAAGATGAGAAACTCCAAGCATAACTCTATTTTATTTATTTTAATCAAGGGGATGCATTAAACCCATAAGGTCATATAGCACTTGTGAAATGGGAGAAATTCAGGTTTGATTCTAGGAAGGGAAGGATGAGTCCAGTTCCTTAGATCAAGAGCTCCTCATTGGCAATAAGGCACCTACTTACCTTGATGCATGCATAACTCTTGAGAATGTGTAACTTAATCAGTAAGGAAATAGATACTAATTGTATACTCATGGAGATCTTTGTAAATCACAATCACATGTTTAGACATGTTTAGGACAGACAGGAATTAGACCTGAGAGAAAAGGTAATGAGTTATGTTGATGAAGTGTTAGGATGGGTAAGTGTAACAAGAAGAGTTCTCCAAAGTTTCAGTCTTAAACCCAACACTACCCCTAGTAAAATATATACATATGACTTAGCAGTGTCTTCATGGGGAAGTGGAACAGAATTCTTCGTCCGTAATCCATGCGTGTCGTAAGAGGTGACTAAAATGCTGGAAGCAAGGGGTTAGTAACCCCTTCTCCTGTTTATATTACCAAAGTTAAAAAAAGAAACTTTTGTTTTTCTTTTTGGGCCACCCTGCCTCGGTGGGATACGGCTGGTGCGTTGAAAAAAAGAAGAAAGACTTAGCAGTGTGGCTTATCACTACATATTAAAGTTCTTAGATAATGGCAAAACTACAAAGATGATACAGATTTATGAAGACTGGTAAACTACAGGATGACTGCTCCTTCCCTTCCCTTTTTCCAAAGCTGCGTAACTTTTACATGGTGGGGGATTCCATGGTGTATATTTAGGAAGACTATAGTCTTCTGTGCACAGTCCACGGACAAAGAGCCCATCATTTATTGGTGAGGGTAATTCTATTTGTGTAAAAATTTCAGTGCTGTATGACCCTGGCAGGTTAAGCATTTTTATGAATAAAACAAATACTACTGGATGACCTGGAAAGACTGTAGAATGTTGAACAAGTGGCTGATTCCAGATAGTATAGTATGGGATCAAAAGTAAATATAAAAGTGAAATCATATCAGTTAATAAGTAGGCCCAAGATCTGGAGCTGCACCACTTACTTAAATACTGTACAATGGACCCCTGAGTTTCGACCACCTCAAAACTCGAACAATTATGTAAGTGTAATATTGTAAGTGCTTTTGTAAGTGTATTTTTGGGGGTCTGAAACGGACTAGCCTACTTTACATTATTCCTTATGGGAACAAATTTGTTTGGTAATGGCACTTGAACAGCCTTCTGGAATGAATTATGGCCAAAACTCGGGGGTCCACTGTATATAATTATAAATAAGTACTGTACTAGAAATTACATACAGTACAATAATATATTCACATCCTTCATTCAGACTCTAATTCTTTCTTTACCAGTCTGTTCTTCACATAATGTACATCCTGATTGCATCTTATCACTCCATCCCACACACCTATTCTCTACTTATCCTTATTCTTGATAAATATTTGATGCTTCCTTGTTGAAGAGAAATAGGGTAGATCTAACATGAAGTACATTTGTTCCATCCATTCCTGTGTCAGTACTTCTGCAGAACATGTTGCTGATGGCTTATGTTAGACTCCATTTTCACTTTTTATTTACAGGAAAAGATAGTGACAAACTAAACTGTGAGGATGCAATGAATATATTCACAATCTGAAACATTATCATTCTACAATAATTTTTGTTTGGGGATGGTTTAGCATGTTAAATTGATTTGGCATTAACTAAGGACTGAAAATAGTCTTCAGAATGAAACTAAAATTTATCTGAAGTTACTCTTGCTTAATGAGATCTCAAGGTTCACAAGTAAAATATTGTACTGTAGGAAATCTTTATGAATGTGTGTGGGTCGAGTCTGGCCTGGCCTGGGTGGTGAGTGTCTTGTACATAAATACTTGTGTATCTTAGCTCTGTTGTGGTTAATGGTCCCTGTGTGTGTATATAAATGTATATTTGTAAAATGTTTTATGTAATTTATTTATGTTAACAATAAAATTTTGACAGTTGTATTTTGTTTATTTCAAAAGTTTACTTTTTTAATTTTTTTTTTCTTCAAATTTTGCGTTGTTTTTCAGTTTTTTCCTGTAGTCTCTTTTCATTTAATGATTCCTTTCATTGGAGACCCTTGATGCTGGTGAAGGGCTCTTGATCCAAGTATTTGGATCAAACCTGAATGCTTCCCATTTTGTTACTGTATGACCCGTGAGTTTAGCACTTTCCTGTGGATATAATAAATTTGCTACTTGCAACAAATTTTTAACTGGGAAATTAAACAGCATTGCTTTTGAGTTCATTAGTGAATAACATTACTTCATAATTTCACTTTTTACCACACCACCAGTCTCCCACTTGAGATAGGGAGATCCAGAAAAAGGAACACATTCACAATTCATTCGCTAGCTGTTTTTACAGGAAGTGTGTAGACACCAAATTTCAAATGACCCTTTGAACCACAACCACAACCACAACTGTCCTGACCGTTTCATTTGCATCAGGATGTATGGTCACTATTTTTCCAAGAGGCCATTGTGACCTTGGACCATCATTATCAATAATCACTATGTCACCAGGTCTTAAGGACATACGATTTTCGAGTGCAGGCACTGTGCTTCCCACTCCATGACTAAGTCCAGCTAACAGGTTTTTCTTGAATCCCTTGATAAATTTTACCTTAGTCACACTTCAACAGCACATGAAATCTGAAACTCCACTTGTCTTCACTCACTCTAATCCACCACACTCTCACACACCTGTTGGATGCTTAAGTGTCTATGACTTAATATTTCCACCCCTTCTTCCAATCCTTTCCTAGATTTGTATGCCCTCTTGGTCATCCTATCTGCTCCAGCTTTTCGGAATAACCAAAAAATCCCTACATCCTCTGAATTATACTTTTCATAACTCCATCTTTCTAATGTCTATATTTTAAATACAGTTTACCCTCTGTTTTCGTACAGCTCCAAACTCGAACAATTATGTAAGTGTATTTTTGTAAGTGCTTTTGTAAGTGTATTTTTTGGGGTCTGAAACGACTAATCTAATTTACATTCGTCCTTATGGGAACAAATTCGTTTGGTAACAGCATTCTGGAAAAAATTATCAACGAAAACCAAGGGTCCACTGTACTGTATAATACACACAATAAAACATGACATATCTTTTGTCCCAAGCCATTTCTTTGCTACAACATTTAAAGACCATGTCTCACACCCATATCAAAGGCCCTTCCTGTATATGTTCATTTTGCCAATGTAAGTAATTTTCCACAAATACCCCAACAATCTTGCCTTTTTCTCCCTCGTCTATTCTGTGGTTCACCTACTCTTTCCTATTTGCCAAATCATCCACTCCCAAACATCAGAATACATTCACTTCCTCCACACTCCCTTCCACCAATATAATATCAAATCTTTCATTGCCTAGACTTTGTTATTCTAAACATTGCTTTTTCCATGTTCTTTTAATTTCCTTATTTATCACACCCTCCCAAACTTCTCCACTAACTTTGCAACTTTTCTTCAGAATCTCCCAAAAGTACTGTCATTAACAAAAGGCAACTGTAACATCTCCAACTTCATATCAGATTCGTTATCTTTTAATCTGACACCTCTCCCAACACGACTAACTTTTGCTTCTTTATAAAAATAATCAGTATCTTTATTAAACCACCATTTATGCAGTACACTATAGAGAAAACAATTACTTTGGGATTATATTTTTAACGTACTGGGTGTCTCCCACTGAGGCAGGGTGACCCAAAAAAGAAACACTTCCACCATCATTCACACTATCACTGTCTTGCCAGAGGCATGCAGATACAACAGTTTAGATGTTGCTGTCTGTACTTTAGGATTATTATCCTAATATTAAAGCCATCATTTTCTAACAATGTATTGCAATCCTAATACTACAGTCAAACCTTGGTTTTCGTATGCCCTAGTTTTTGTACTAGTATTCGGTTTTCAACGACTTTTTTGTCAAAAATTTGGTCCCAGTTTTCGTACATCCGCTCGGTTTTTGTACAGTTGAAAATGGGCTGTACCAAACTCGTCCGCCTGCCCGCATGACTCGGCCACTCATTTCCCGGAATTGAGCGCCCACACAAAGCATCCCATGCGTTCGTGACTCAGTCTGCCTTTGTTTGCAACATGTTCAATTACAATGCCTTGTCCCATTTTAGACAAATCTTAAAGAGATGCCAGAAACAGACCTCTCTGGACAGATTTTTAGTGTGACAGGGGTCCAGTGACTCTCAAGCTGGTCCTAGTGCTAGTAAAAGATGTAAGGGAAGTAACCCCAGATAGGGCCTTGATACCTGAATTCCTTATGGATGGGGATTCCCCTTCCAAACAATACCCTCTCCTACTCCCTCTCCCCTCCTTGCCATCTTCTATATGCCAACAAGAGTCTTCAATAAAGGTAAAAGTGATGTTAAATGTTCATTTATCCATTTCATTAGTCATTTATATTTATTTCTCATTGTTTTCTGTATGTAAAACTGTAGTTATTCTCTATAAAATGTATTTTTTGTTAATATTTTTGGGTGTTTGGAACGGATTAATTGGATTTACATTATTTCTTATGGGAAATATTGCTTCAGTTTTCGTACGATTCGGTTTTCGTCAGACTTTTTCGAATGGATTAATCACGAAAACCGAGGTTCCACTGTATGCTTTTACAGCATAAGCCTTTCAGTCCTTCAAGTGGGATATCTTTATGCTGATAAAGTGCTCCTGTTCCAAGGATTATAGCTACCCTCATTTTTCTTGGATCAAACCTGATTGTCTCCCATTCTCCAGGTGCTGTATAACCCCTATGGGTTTAGCCATTCCTCATGAAAATAATATCAGACTTGCAAGCAGATATATGTAAGCTGCTTTATGTTTTAAAGTTCAAATTTTGAAAGCTGTGCAACCTGAATCTCATCAGCTTATCATAAATGTTTTGCAGTTTGCCAAGAACCTATGAATGAACAAACATACGTATAAGGGAATGAAGAAAATAAAAGCTAATGATGGGTAATGGTAGCACTGCTTCAGATCTTTTTGAACTTTCTCAAACTGATAATTCTTGACCAGTAACTGTCTCTACCTTTAATAGAGTCCGAAATTTCTAACTGAAATTCATTCAATGTACCAGACTATGACTTCCTCCTTTTATCTTTGTACTTTCTCAACACTTGCATATTTTTAACATGAGCTTCATTTTAATATGCAGTTCTGAATGACCCACATGGGTTTAGAAATTTACGTGAATATAATAAATGCATAAATAACCCTTTCTCCCTGTTATGTGAATATCACAACTGTGGAATCCCTGGTACTACAAAATTTCCTTTTGCTGGAAAGATTTGTGTAAATGTATTTTATCCTACACAGATCAAGGTAAGTGTTTATTCAACACTCTAACTCTTAAAATGTAATTAAAATTGTTTTGTATACATATGCTAACAAAAATATAAAATTAATAAAAAAAGGTACAGTATATAGCTATACCAAAGTTACAGTATTAATGAATTATTTACATGAATAATGACTTTAGATACGTAGTTTACAGTAAAAATCATACAGCGTTATTAGGAGTTACTGGATATCCCCAGAGGGGTGCTTTATATATTTGTTCTTAAAGGCTTTCATTTATAACTTTGGAACACCTTATCTGATTGGATTTAAAATTCTTTTTTATGCCGGTGGTGTACCGAGAGAAAGGTTCATGCAGCTAGTGACAGACAGAGATGCCCCCTGAACAATTTTATACGTATAGTGTTTGATTTTTACCTGTGTGTGTTAACTTGAAAGAACCTTTTCTGGTTAGCTTCCAATTTTGAACACTAGTACATATTTCCAATCTAGATAAAGGCTGGGATTGTCTCTTCAGACCAAATTCAATTTTTAATGGCTGATGCATTAAATAAAGACTGATGCCTTTTGGATTTAAGCCAATTAAAAATGGATTTACCAATTTACAAATAGTGTACTGTACTGTAGTTAATACACTTGGACTTGATGGGACTTGAATTTTAATTAATGGTGTATTATAGAGAAAGGTTTGAATAGGATTTGAGCTGAGTAGGTGCAAATTTGCTAATTTTATTTATAGTGAGAAAATTTAAATAGGTATTTTCATGCTATAAATTGTCAATGACTCATCCTATCGGCTTGAAACCTTCAACACCAGTAATTGAGAATGCAGCTTCTAAGTGGCTACAAACTTAAATACTGGTGTATTTTGGGATGTTAGACTCTGTGCATTAACTAGAGAATGGCACTTCTGATAGACTTGAAACCTTTAAAGCTGGTATGTCTTAGTTAGTTTGATATCTTTATTATGCACCCCATACCCATCCTGTGGACAGTAGTCAAAAGATTACAGAAGTACATAATGGGTCCAGGGACTGGACCCCAAAGTTTTGATAGCTGAGCAAGTTACAAAGGTAATGAACTCACAAGTTGCAAAACTTAGTGGAAGGTTGAAATTGGTTTTGATCTGTGTAGGTGCCAACTTGCCAGTTTTATTGAAACTGAGATAGTATTAATTTCCACGAGATAACTTGTGAATGCTACTTCTGATTGGATTCTAATCTTCAATGCATTGATCCCCTCAAGGGAGGCTCCTTGACCCTGGTGTAGGGTCAAGGAACTATTCAACTACCTCCTTGATCCAGGGAATTCGACCTGGCCTCTCTCTACCTTTTGCAATACTTTTGATGGATTTCAAAAGTTTGCCTATACCCACAGCCCAACCTTGGGCCAGGCTTGGCTGGTGCTTGCTTGGTCAATCAGGCTGTTGCCGCTGGTGTTTCATTGGCCCACATATCCATCACAGCCTGGTTGGATTAAATCCGATTGCCTCCCAGTTTCCCAGGAGCTGTATGAGCATAATGTGTTTAGAGCTCCCCTCATCAGTTTATTAATAATAATACGAGGTAGAAGAGCTGCTGGGCTTACGGAATACTGGAATATCTTTCTCAGATTATGCAGGGACTAAAACACATGTAATCCCATGAATGCTTAAAAATATAACTATAACCCCTGTGGTTATAGTTATATTATTTTGATCATAATAATAATTAAAAATATAAATTTATGCACGTATATAAATGCAGACAATCACTATAGGCTCAGGAGGATTAGGCATCAATGAGTCAAGGGGCTGTATGACCCTTGTAGGTTTAGCTCTTCTTTTGATTATAATAATAATGAGTCAAGGGACTTTTTTTTTATAAATACTTTTGGTTTGGCAGGCTGCAGTAATTTACGTTCATCTATAATTTTTGATAGTACTGCATTAAGGATGAAATATCAGGATATTTCTACAGCATTTAAATACATGACAGGATATCCGGTGTAATGATATCAGGGTATTCGTTGCCTAACCTACACAAAAGAACCATAAATGACTTGGTGACGTACCTGACTCCCGCTAATTTTATTTTACTTATTGGTGGCAAGAGAACGACGAGAAAAGAGGGAGGGAGAGGTAAAGGTAAGGATGAAATAGTGGAAAACAGAGTAAGGGTAGTTAGTCGGTGGAGATAAAGAAAAGTAGCCTACCACTCTTGGTTGGGAGTAAGCCACGTTTTAACCTTCATTTTGAATGGGGAATTATCGGAGATAGTCGAGTGTCGCTCTGCAAGAGGGGAGAGGAAAGGGTATTGTGGTAAGACCGTTCTTCAACTCCCCGTATTTCTATATACCTCAGCTTAGTTTTCTGTATTAGTACTGAAGAAGTCACTAGTGACGAATCGTTTCCCTCCATTAATGTCCTGAACTGTACATAAGCACCTTTCCCACACATTACCTCTTAAGGAAACTATCTCCTAAATATTCTAAATTCCAAGAGGCACTATTACAACATGCTTTTATAAGTTCACAGCCAGGCATATGTGTATGGCAAAATTATAACAGCAGTCTAAAATAATAAAATATAATCTCGCCTGTGTATACTTGCACTTCACCCTTGTAATGTATGACAGAAGTAGTAAGCTGGTTAAGAGCAGATGCTAAGACATAAATGGCTCCATTGTGTAGGTCAGACAATAACGCCCTGGTATCTGACGTAGTCATTTATGAGATGGATTAGGACGACTCAGCTATTACACGGATGAAAATGATTAATGGAATTGTGTCAGCGGTCGTATTTTTCTCCAGAATATTGCTTTAGCTTTATCGTGAACCCCACAAGGAAGAAGCCTGGATACTGGTGAGATTACAGTGTTTTCACTCATAGCATTTTATTTTATTTGCGCAGGGAGCAAGAGCTAGGCTAAATTTCAGGGATATCCTGTGTAATGTGATTAAGGGAGGCACATTAATCTCTTTGTTGTACTCTCCTTCGGAATATTGTTTTGAACATGTTTACCATTGCACACCTTTTTCATATTCCATTTAGTATTTAAAATAGGTTATAAACCTTTTCAGTGCAATTTCTGCTTTCTCCAATATTGTTTTGAATATCACTATTGTACTTGTTATTTCCTAGGTTGATACCATTGTTTCTTACTACCCTATTTACTTTTAATGAAAATTATGTTTTTATTACTATCAGTTATGATTTACTTCAGCTTTAAGGAGGTAGTATATAAAATAGTGAGCCTAACAGGTACTTCCCTGGGTCAGTGTGTCGCCAGACACTGACCCAGACAGGTGGGTTGTTACTGTCTTAGAGTTATTTATTTTAGAGTGTTAATCTAAGTAGTTATGTGTTTAAAACCATGATACATTAGAGGAAAACAAAGTCGATAATACTCTTCCTTACTTATAACGAGGATTATGGTAACTTTTCACCCGTAATCTTTTAATAAACAACTACCATCAACATTTACTTATTGTGTGGAATATCACAAGATAGTTTGGTAAAGGAAACTTGAGAACGATGAATCGAGCCCACACACATTATGGTAAGTGTTAATGCAACATCGTAAATGTTATATATTCACAATAAAATGTGCTAATATCAAACTGCTACACGACGGATTTCGGCCATTAATTATTAAAATTAAAATTCAGAATTAATTTTTTGTTATTTCTTACAGCCATATAAATTGGTTATTATAATAATTAGAGTACAAATATTTGATACAGTAAAAGGGCTATGAAGTCACTAATTATGCAAATATTTCACAAGGCTTAAATTCTGCTTTGCAATTTGCATTGTACTGTATTCTTTTATAGTCGAGATATTATTTTTTTTATAAATGGTAAAAAACGTACTCTAACATAACGAAACGTAGCGTAAAGTAAGCTAAGGGAACTTAACCTTGCTCCACCATCGGTACTGGAGCGTCTTCACATTCATCCAGGAGAGTAACACGACTCAGTAGTGTTGATTGACTCAGACTTTGCGCACCCAAAATAAATATACTGGTCTTGCTAATATCTCCCAAAGTAGCAGTTTGCACAGGCTTCCCTGTTGCCTTCTCAACCAGGCTGTTGCTGTTAGCAGCCCGTCTGCCCAGTATCCATGACATTATTATTATTTATTAGTATTATAATTATTTTTACATTTATGGGGACACTAAACCCGTAGGGGTCATACAGAGCCTAGGGAATCGAAGGCTTCAAGGGGGCTGTTGATCCAAGGATCCCTTCCTGGGATCGAACCTGATTGTTTCACATTCACCCAAATTATACCCCTCGGGGTTAGCGCTCCCCCATAAATGTAATAATAATAACATGACCAAATTGTATAGAATGGAGTCGATGAAAATTTTAAAGATCTTGATGAAGTTCACTAACATTGGATTTCTCTGCATAATGGCCACATAATCTTCATATTGGTTATGGGCGTACGCTAACAGGAATATTAATGGTTTTATTGAGTAATTAGTGTTTTCGCTCCTGTCATTAAATTTTATTTGCGCAGTTAGAGCTAGGCTGATACTGATGGATATCCTGTATAATGTAATTACTGGAGGTATATTATTGTGAGTATTTCATTTTTCTTTAAGATACTGCTTTGGACATGTTTATCTTTGTACACCTTGTTCACATTATGCGTATTTAAAATACGCTATAAATCTTTTTGATTTGGTTGTTGGTATTGCTCCTGGCGTGAAGATGCGTAAAGTGTCCGCCATATTTCATCTCCAGTGTTTCTCTGATTTCCACAGCAGTATTTCTCGACAGCATAATATTGCTTCTTTGTATCCTATACACAGTCAATGAGAAAATAGCTTTTACAACTGTCAGTTATTTACTTCCGATTTCAAGAGGCTGTAATAAAGACTGAGTCTGACCATTTGCCTCTGGACCAGTGTGTCAGACACTACACTACTGGGAGCTACTTGTCAGTTTGTATTTACTTTTTTAATCTATATGAAAGTAGTTTATCATAAAAGTATCACTATGTACATGGATATCTCAAAATAAGACATAATTGGATGTAAGAATACTGCTAATATGGTTCATTACCTTCAACAAGAATGTTGCCTATATTTATTACATGTACTTAACCCCTGTGGTTTAGCGCTTCTATTTGATAATAATAATAATAATAATAATACTCTGTGTAATATGAATAGAACTACTAAATTTTATTTACAGAAGGAATATCCAATACCGTATAGAATCCTCTTAATAATGGAAAAAATTGTATATGGTTCCATAAACGTTTATGCAACATCATAATCTTTAAATTTTGTTTTTTGGTATGTATAAGGGCAAAAATCCGTGAAATTGATGAAATGACTAGACAAAGAATATTTTATATAGTTTCTAAATGCTCTTAACTTCTACGGTTACATAGGTGAGTACAAATGGGAAGCGCGTGTGTGTGGCGCTCAGCAGACGGAGGATCAAGCCTCTACCACGTTTTGCGCTGAATGGCCCACAAGGGCTTAGCGCTTAGAATAAATTATTAAAATTAATCTAACTTCTACGAGGCTTTAATGTAACTTGTTTGCGTCCGATACCATATACATGTATGACAAATATCCTGACGTCTGGCCAAAATTATAAAAAGTAGAATCGGCACTGGAATGCACAACAGAAATGGTAATAATTACCGACCAGTTTGTTTAGACACTTAAACACTAGGACATATTTATTAGAAAACATTTCGGTCTTGGGACCTTAATCACTTGATCAAGGTCCCTAGTGTTTGCTTATATGTCTTTTTAAACCAACAGAACGTATTAGTCGGCAAGGGCGTATGTCGTGGCCTGGTGGCAAAAGCTCTCGCTTCACACGGTGAGGGGTCCGGGTTCGATTCCCGGCGAAGGGGTAGAAACATCGGACGTGTTTTCCTACTCCGGTTGTCCATGTTCAACCATTAGTAAAATGGGTACCTGGGTGCTAGTGGACTGGTGTGGGTCGCATCCTGGGACAAAACTGACCTAATTTGTCCGAAATGCTCTGCATAACAAGCGGCTTTCTATATAGTAGTATGTCATTGATGTCAGCTAGGCCTGTATACCTTGTACACGCATACGTACTTGTAGAAATAAAGATATTATTATTATTATGTCTATAACGTGATATGAGGCAGCTTTCTCGCTCCTCTCATCTGGAGTCATTTACGGAATGGGCTGGGACTAATGTGATTTTATGGCATGGGTTACAGCAAGTGAGGTATTAGACTGATGGATATCCCGTTTAATATCATTAATGGTTGAATTACATTGATTGTCTCATTTTCTTAGTTTCGCTGGAGGACACACACTACAGTTTTAAAAGCAAAAGAATTTTTATGCTGATAAGACATAAAATTATCATATTTCCTGCATTATCTAACAATGAATACAGTTTCCTAACATATCTCCATATGCTTACGTGGATACATTTAAATACATAAACAATAAATAATTTATAAAGGGATGGGAAACTTGTGGTAATTAGTAGTTAACACTATTAATTTTATGTAATCGCGGAGTTGGCTGAACGTCGTAATTTGGTAATTGCCAATTTTGACGTTTATGCAACGTTGCCATTAAATAAAATTATGTATTTTTTTCTTTTGATATATATCGATACTGTGGAAATATCAAGGTGATATGCAACAGATGCTCGTCGCACTACACCCACCCATTTATTACACACAAAAACGCATGAGGGAACAGTGCATTTGGCTTACTGACCCATGCTAGGCACGTCCAGCTCACCCTCTCGTGTATCCGTCCAACCTATATTTAAAACTATCCAAACTTCTGGCTTCAATGACGGTACTCGGGATATATATATGGATATATATATGGAGTGTGAGCAGGGTAACATTGTGTGAAGGGATTCAGGGAAACCAGTTAATTGATTTAGTTGGACTTGAGTCCTGGAAATGGGAAGTACAATGCCTGCACTTTAAAGGAGGGGTCTAGGATAGTGACAGCTGGGAGGGACTATTCTCAGCTGTCGTATCTGAGCGCCTCTGCAAAGACAGTGATTATGTATGAGTGTGGTGAAAGTGTTGAATGATGATGAAAGTATTTTCTTTTTGGGGATTTTCTTTCTTTTTGGGTCACCCTGCCTCGGTGGGAGACGGCCGACTTGTTGAAAAAAAAAAAAAATATATATATATATATATATGCCGAATAGGTAAAACTTGCGATTTTGGCTTAAATAGCAACGGTCTTCTTGCCGAATAAAGCAAGCTAAAATTTGTGTATGTAATAATTTCGCAAAAATCATAATAAACCTAAGGAAAAAAATATATTTCATTGTGTTTGTATATTATTAAATTATTGTAAACTTATCTAAAATTTATTAAGTTTGATTAGGCTAAATTAAATTGCGCTTGTTATAATAAGGTTAGGTAAGTTTCCTAAGGTTCTTTTGGTACAAAATTATTATTTTTTACATTAACATAAATGAAAAAAATAGTTAAACGTATAAGAGAAATTTTCAGAAAGGACTTAATTTTAAATGAGTTCTTGATAATTGACCAGTTTTACTTATACGGCACGAGATATATATATACAGTGGTACCCCGGTTTACGATATTTTTTCATTCCAGAATGCTGTTCAAGTGCCATTACCAAACGAATTTATCTCCTTAAGAAATGTTGTAAAATAGACTAGTCCTTTTAGACCCCAAAATTACACTTACAAAAGCATTTAAAAATAAAAATAAAAGTATGGGACATTTAAAGGTACCACTTATAATATTCATAATTACCATTTATTATATAATATTTTTTATATATATATATATATATATATATATATATATATATATATATATATATATATATATATATATATATATATGTCGTGCCGATTAGGTAAAACTAGTCAATTAGCAAGAACTCATTTAAAATTAAGTCCTTTCTAAAAATTTCTCTTATAAGTTTAAAGATATATTTTTTTCATTTATGTTAATGTAAAAAATTATAATTTTGTACCAAGAGAAACTTTGAAAACCTACCTAACCTTATTACAACAAGCGCAATTTAATTTAGCCTAACCCTACTAAATATATTTTAGATACGTTAACATTAATTTAATAAAAAACAAACACAATGAAATATATTTTTTTCGTTATGTTCAGAATGATTTTGGCGAAATTATTGCATACACAAATTTTCACTTGTCTTATATGGCAAGGTGAGCGTTGCTATTTAAGCCAAAATCGAGGTTTTACCTAATCTATTTATATATATAATATATATATATATATATATATATATATATATATATATATATACATATATAGTAGGTTGGTAAACAGCAACCGCCCAGGGAGGTACTACCGCCCTGCCGAGCGAGTGTCAAACGAAAGCCTGTAATTGTTTTACATGATGGTAGGAATGCTGGTGTCTTTTTTTCTGTCTCATAAACATGCAAGATTTCAGGCATTTCTTGTTACTTCTACTTACACTTAGGTCACATTACACATTCATGTACAAGCATATATATACACACCACTCTGGGTTTTCTTCTATTTTCTTACTAGTTCTTGTTCTTATTTCCTCTTATCTCCATGGGGAAGTGGAACAGAATTCTTCCTCTGTAAGCCATGCGTGTCGTAAGAGTCGACTAAAATGCCGGGAGCAAAGGGCTAGTAACCCCTTCTCCTGTATACATTACTAAAGTTAAAAAGATAAACTTTTGTTTTTCTCTTTGGGTCATCCCGCCTTGGTGGGAAGCGGCCGATTTGTTGAAAGATATATATATATATATATATATATATATATATATATATATATATATATATATATATATATATATATATATATGTATATATATATATATATATATATATATGTGTGTGTGTGTGTAAATAAGCGTATATAAGCGTGTATAAATAAGCGTATATAAGCGTTTTTGTAAAACGAATCAATTAGAAAGATTCTCTTAATAATCTATTTGTGGTTGCAAGGGTGGATTCATAGCTCCTGGCCCTGCCTCTTCACTGATAGCTACTAGGTCCTCTCCCTGCTCCTTGAGCTTTATCAAACCTCTTCTTAAAACTTTGTATGGTTCCTGCTTCCACTACGTCACTTGCCAGACTATTCCACTTCCTGATAACTCTATGACTAAAGAAATATTTCCTAACATCTCTCTGACTCATCTGAGTCTTCAACTTCCAATTGTGACCCCTTGTTTCTGTGTCCCATCTCTGGAACATCCTGTCTCTGTCCACTTTGTCAATTCCTCGGAGTATTTTGTATGTCGTTATCATGTCTTCCTTAACCCTCCTGTCGTCCAGTGTCGTCAGGCCGATTTCCCTTAACCCTTCTTCGTAGGACATTTCCCTTAGCTCTGGAACTAGTCTTGTTGCAAACATTTGCGTACTCACCTAATTGTGGTTTCAGGGGTCGAGACTTAGCTTCTGTGTGTGTGTGTGTGTGTGTGTGTGTGTGTGTGTTCAGTTCAGTACCCATCTTCTTAAAATCATCCCAGGTTTCTAACATTTTCCCGGAAAAAAAAAAAACAGCGAAACATTTTTTTTAAGATTTCATGAAGCCAGTTCCTGGTACTGTTATTCTCCCCTCAAAATAATGTCCACACACTTTGATATCTGTTGAGGCAAAAGAATACCATGGAGTTGCAGTAAGAGTTGAGGGGAGTTTACTTGTCTCAGGTTCTGGGTATTGTTGATCGATCTTCATAAAGAAAACAAAGGCGACTGCGTAAACGCATGGGGACTTGATCCACAGCTCTTGATTATACATATTCGTAGAAGCTTACATGCACGCACATACTATATATGATCTCACATTCTATAAGTGCTGTCTGTGACATTTTGTTAAAGGCATTACGAAGACAATGACCTAAAGATAACCTCATTGTGAAAGTGACCTCGTGCTGAGGTTGACACCAAGCTCAGGGTGACCCAGGTGACCTCTTAACGAATATGACCTTGTGGTCTGTATTATATTCTTTCATCAAGTAGATTTGAAGTGCAGATTAATCTCTCTGACCTATCATTTTTTGAACCGTTTTCTTTCTGTTCAGAATTTCATTATTTTTCCAGTGCATTTGTAAGCTGAAGTTCGTAGAAGACTCTTTGATGAATACACCATCCTGGGATTACCAGGAAAGTGTTTCCAGCGCTGTGCTGGAAGCAGACACTTGTAGTGCAGGGACTCTCAGTGGAGGGGAGAGGTGGAGGAACTCACAGTGGAGGAGAGAGGTGGAGGAACTCACAGTGGAGGGGAGAGGTGGAGGAACTCACAGTGGAGGAGACAGGTGGAGGAACTCACAGTGGAGGAGACAGGTGGAGGAACTCACAGTGGAGGAGAGAGGTGGAGGAACTCACAGTGGAGGAGAGAGGTGGAGGAAAACACACACACACACACACACACACACACACACACACACACACACACACACACACACACACACACACACACACACACACACACACACGTGAAAAGTGGTGTAGCACCTAGAAAGGAATGAGCTTATCAACGACAGCCAGCAAGGTTTCAGGGACGGGAAATCTTGTGTCACAAACCTACTGGAGTTCTATGACAGGGAGACAACAGTAAGACAAGAGAGAGAGAGAGAGAGAGAGAGAGAGAGAGAGAGAGGGGTGGTAGATTGCATTTTCTTGGACTGTAAGAAGGCGTTTGACACAGTTCCACACAAGAGATTAGTGCAAAAGTTGGAGGACCAGGCAGGGGTAACAGGGAAGGCACTACAATGGATCAGGGAATACCTGTCAGGAAGACAACAGCGAGTCATGGTACGTGGCGAGGTGTCAGAGTGGGCGCCGGTGACGAGCGGGGTTCCACAGGGGTCAGTCCTAGGACCGGTGCTGTTTCTGGTATTTGTGAATGACACGACGGAAGGAATAGACTCCGACGTGTCCCTGTTTGCAGAAGTGAAGTTCATGAGAATAATCCAATCGGACGAGGACCATGCAGAACTACAAAGGGATAAGAACATAAGAACATAAGAAAAGAGGAACACTGCAGCAGGCCTGTTGGCCCATACTAGGCAGGTCCTTCACAATCCGTCCCACTAACAGAATATTTGCTCAACCCAATTTTCAAAGCTACCCAAGAAATAAGCTTTGACAATTCTACCCACTCATGCGCGAGTCCCACTCAAATCCAACCCCTCTCACTCATGAATTTATCCAACCTAAATTTGAAACTACCCAAGGTCCTAGCTTCAATAACCCTACTAGGCAGACTGTTCCACTCATCAACTACCCTATTTCCAAACCAATACTTTCCTATATCCTTTCTAAATCTAAACTTATCTAACTTGAATCCATTATTGCGGGTTCTCTCTTGGAGAGATATCCTCAAGACCTTATTTATATCCCCTTTGTTAATACCCATTTTCCACTTGTATACCTCGATCATGTCTCCCCTCATTCTACGTCTTACAAGTGAATGTAATTTTAGGGTCTTCAATCTTTCTTCGTAAGGAAGATTTCTAATGCTATGTATTAATTTAGTCATTCTACGCTGAATGTTTTCTAACGAATTTATGTCCATTCTGTAATATGGAGACCAGAACTGAGCTGCGTAATCTAGGTGAGGCCTTACTAATGATGTATAAAGCTGTAATATAACCTCTGGACTTCTGTTGCTAACACTTCTTGATATAAATCCCAGTAATCTATTTGCCTTATTACGTACGCTTAGGCATTGCTGTCTTGGTTTAAGGTTGCTGCTTACCCTCACCCCCAAGTCCTTCTCGCAATCTGTATGGCTAAGTTCTACGTTATTTAACTTATAAGTGCTTGGGTTATGGACACTCCCGAGCTTCAGAACCTTGCATTTATCTACATTGAACTGCATCTGCCACTTTTCTGACCACGAATTAAGTTTGTCTAAATCTTCCTGAAGTTCTATGACATCTATGTTTGAATCAATTATCCTACCTATCTTCGTGTCGTCGGCGAATTTGCTCATATCACTAGTAATTCCCTCATCAAGGTCATTGATATATATTATAAATAACAATGGGCCTAAGACTGATCCCTGTGGAACACCACTTGTTACAAGTCCCCATTCGGATTTAACCCCATTTATGCACACTCTCTGCTTCCTATTGGTGAGCCATGACTCGATCCATGACAGCACTTTTCCCCCAATGCCATGAGCTGCCACTTTCTTTAACAGTCTCTGGTGCGGTACTCTATCAAAGCCTTACTAAAGTCTAAATAAACAATATCGAATTCTTTATCGTGATCAACAGCCTCAAAAGCTTTACTGAAGAAGGTTAATAAATTAGATAGGCAGGAACGGCCCCTCGTGAATCCATGCTGGGTATCATTAATCAAATTATGGTTATCTAGATGGCTTCTAATAATATCAGCTATAATTGACTCTAGTAATTTGCCTACAATTGAGGTCAGGCTTATTGGGCGGTAGTTTGACGGTAGTGACTTGTCCCCTGCTTTAAAAATAGGAATTACATTAGCCATCTTCCACATATCAGACACTACACCTGTTTGAAGAGATAAATTAAAAATGTTAGATATTGGTTCACAGAGTTCCATTTTGCATTCCTTAAGAACCCTTGCAAAAAGCTCATCAGGACCCGGCGATTTATTTTGTTTCAGTCGGTCCAGCTGTTTCATAATCATTTCGCTAGTGACTGTGATATTACATAATTTATCTTCTTCTGGGCCTCTGTAAAAATTAATTACTGGGATATTATTAATGTCTTCCTGTGTGAAAACCGAGAGAAAATAATTATTAAAAATAGAGCACATATCATTCTCCTTGTCAGGCTGTAGGCCTGTTCCAGCAACTGGCTCCTGGAGTTCAACCCCACCAAGATTGGGGAAGGGCAAAGAAGACCGAAGACGGAGTACAGTCTAGGGGGGCCAAAGTCTACAAACCTCACTCAAGGAAAAGGATCTTGGGGTGAGTATAACACCGGACACATCTCCTGAGGCGCACATCAACCAAATAACTGCTGCAGCAAACGGGCGCCTAGTAAACCTAAGAACAGCATTCCGACATGTTAATAAGGAATCGTTCAGGACCCTGTACATTGTGTACGTTAGGATCATATTGGAGTATGCAGCACCAGTTTGGAACCCACACCTAGCCAGGCATGTAAGGAAACTAGAGAAAGTGCAAAGGTTTGCAACAAGACTAGTCCCGGAGCTAAGGGGTATGTCCTACGAGGAGAGGTTAAGGTAAATCGACCTGACGACACTGAAAGACATGAGAGATAGGGGGATATGATAACGACATATAAAATACTGAGAGGAATCGACAAGGTGGACAGAGACAGGATGTTCCAGAGATGGGACACAGCAACAAGGGGTCACAGTTGAAAGTTGAAGACTCAGATGAATCACAGGGATGTTAGGAAGTATTTCTTCAGTCACAGAGTTGTCAGGAAGTGGAATAGTCTGGGAAGTGATGTAGTGGAGGCAGGATACATACATAGGTTTAAGAAGAGGTATGAGGAAGCTCATGGAGCAGGAAGAATGACCTAGTAGCGACCAGTGAAGAGGCGGGGCCAGGAGCTGTGATTCGACCCCTGCAACCACAACCAGGTGAGTACACACAGACACACACACACACCCTGATGACACTGGATGACTAGGAGGCTAGGGTAACGACGTACAAAATACAGCAAAATACTGAGAGGAATTGAGAAAGGGAACAGGAAGAATGTTTCAGAGTTGGGAAATAGGAACAAGAGGGCACAGCTGGAAATTGAAAACTCAGAGGAGTCATATGGTTGTTAGAGAGTAATTCTTCAGCTTCAGAGTTGTCAGAAAGTGGAACACTCCAGAGAGTGAAGTAGTAGAGGCAGGATCCATACATGGCTATAAGGAAAGGTAAAACAAGGCTCTTGAAGCCGGGAGAGTAGCGACCAGCGAAGAGGCAGGGCCATGAGCTGTGACTCGACCCGTGTAAACACATGTAGGTGAGTACACACACCACGCTCTCTCAGGGACGCGTAATTTACAGAAGAACTAAATGGTTATAATTATGACCATACTTTTTTAAGGAGTGGACCGGTACGCCAGCGGAAGGCCTCGGTCAGATGACCAGAAGCTCCAATGGCGGGTCATCATCTGACTAAGACACGGGTCAGGAGATACTTGTCCTGTTTCCTGACCAACCTTACCTAACCTAACCAACAGAAAAGACTTTCGATAAGCTTTCTTGAAGTTCAAATTCCATTTTTACAACATTTAATATTTCCCACATAGAATATATGCTTGTCGAAGACATCCCGTGCTAAACCTTGAAAATGATAGGCCGAGGAAGGAGGTGCTCATCACATTTTGTCATAAAAGAATGAAAATGTGTTCTAGGCTTAAGTAGTGGAAATTGAGATGACAAAAATAATTCAACAAGCAGGAAACTTAGGCTTGCTCGAAGTTACATATTGCTGTGCATTCAGTGCAGAAAAAGTCATGGAAATATAGATACTTGGTTATGAAAGGCTGCTCTTGCAAGGGTTAATGGAACTAATATTAATGACGTGGTCATTAAACAGAATGAGTGAGGTTAGTTCCAGATATTTAATTGTAAGAGGGTGGAAACCAGAGTAGCGTTACTATATGTTATCCATGTTTCGTTGTATATAACGTTGATGGTACGATGTAGTTATTACATGCCGTTGATGTAGCTGTTGCATATTGTTGATGGTGGGATGCATCTGTTGTATGTCGTTGATGGTTTACAGTAGTTTCTGCTGTTTTATTCTGTTGATAGTTTGCAGTAGCTGTGACATGCTGTTAACGCTTGTGAGCTTCTTGTGTTTGTAGAAGATGTTGATTTTGAATGCAAATAAGATCATATTAATTAATGAAAAAGCTTGCTTGTATATATTAGGAATAACTTTTAAAGGTGTGAAGAATGAAAGCAGAAACAGAAATTACAACAGCAGAATTAAGACTAGTAACCAGTACCCTGGAAACCTTGAGGAAGGAACAACAGTCACTAGTGGAATTTATGAGAAATTTTCATGAGTTTAAATTCACACTCGATCATTGTTTACATTAATTTTACTTGCACTCTGGAACGTGGCCGTGTTGCCATCACAGAAGCTCACGTCAGCTGTCCATTGACAGGTCAGGCTCCGGAAATAATAAATGAAGGAAAGGAGGAATTTATGTAAAAGTGTTACTATGCATCGTATTAAATCTTGTAAGACTATTTTTAAAAGTACTCGCGTTAAACTGTTGGTATATTATGATTTTAAAATTATAGTTATTTCGGCTATTGTATGAAAGTGTAAGAGGACATTATGCAAAATACTAATCAAATATACAATTCTTTATAAAGATGCAAGTTAATGATAAAGAAGCATATAACAGGGAAATGAACGCCAAAATAGCGTTGATAAAGAAATTAGCTTAAATCCATATGGTAAAAAACTAATTGTGCCTTAAGGCAGGATGGACGGTTCAAGGATTTTGTGGGACTTATTGATTTCGACTGTCATAAATTTATAGGATAATTATGCATTTCTGTAAAATAAGCACGTATCGAGCAGTCTCCAAATATACCAACATGAAAAAGCAGTATATTGTTTTTTACGTTTAATAAATGTTAATTTCTTTACAATTTGCAAAACTTTTTGTTGCTAGAAACATGTCTATAAGTGCTCTCTCTGCTTGGGAGGTGAAGTGCCGGAAGCAAATATATGGATATTGTCCCGGCTCAGAGGTGAAATTTTGAGAGGCATTTTTCAGTTATGGAATATTTTTCAGCTGGAAAATTCCTCACGTGCATAATATTACTGGTGTCTGCCGGGGAAGGAAACATGGTGATGGCATAATGCGTTATATTTAAAAGAATGGTGTGTAGTGATTAGATGAATATGTTGATGTGGTTGGAAAAATGGTATGTGATTGGAGGAATGGGTTTTGGCGATTGGAAAAATGGATTAATAATTTTAGCGTTTTTTTTTTTTTGACAGTACTGTATGTGCTGTGGTTGGATGATTCAAGTTTAAACCTATCTACTGCATGAGGGTCATTAATACTATAGCTCACCTATTTACCACCAATCAAGAATACTTTAATCTGTAACAAAAGAAGTAAATTCTAAGTGCATATATACTGAGAGAAGTAGACCTATTGTTGCTTATATATTATGTCTCGCTACAGTAGCAAAAGATAAATTACATATTTTATTTATCCTTCCGGAAACAAATATTCCACTTTATATATTATTTTAAGTCTGTATTAGGCATAGTTCAAGCTGCTTTGAAGCTTGTATGATTTTAAACAAAATTTTAGTATCACCTCAGCCGCTAAAGTTGTCAAGGGTGTGAACGAGGTAAGAGATAGTGAGTGCGTGTATTTATTCTAATAGTCATTGCAAGGGGAAACTACAACATTATTTACTTTAAAGACTCGCCCTCCAGTGCATCTCTTTATCGCCACAGACTCAAGAAGACTCAGAAGGTACATAACAGTTTCACCTCAGATTGTGGAGTTGACAGCAAGACAATTAACTCACACAAGTTCCTCCCTCAGGTTTTCTTAGCAGAGAGTGGAGGTGAAAGCGTGGCTATCCCTGAACAAAATGGCTTGTCTCTCCTTCACAGAGCGGAGATGGGGGTAGACTGCATCTCGGAATACCTGCCTCTCCTGCCTTTCTCAGCCACCAGTCTGCGAAATGCGTGGATCTGGATGTCTGCGATTAACTCGTTTGCTATGACGACACTGGAGCGGGTCTTGAGTGACGGCCGCATATCAGTTGGACATGTAATAGCAGAGGAGCCCTCGGGTTCAATCAAGTCTCCGTCTTGCAGAAGTACTGACACAGCTACATCCTGGTGGTGAATGAGACCACCTCCCAGCCACACTATGCTCCTGTACACTCCGGGTTCTGTGGAGTGTATACCAGATATTATAATATAAAATATAAAATGTGCATTTGTCGTAAAAAAATATTTACTAAATTGTGTTAGGTTTCTGGATTTGTATCAACAATTGTGTTTTTTTACGTAAAATTTAATCTAATCTAGCAGCTCTCATTAAATCATGTTGGTTTTGCTTTTTATATGCATGTGCGTAGACACGCAAACTCGTGAAGCCTGGTCCAGGGTTTACAAACCCCTTTGTTTACCTGGAGAGAATTCCAAGGGTCAACGCCCCTGCGGCCCGGTCTGGGACCAGGTCTGTGACAAGGCTTTTTTACTACTGAGGTAAAGCACTAAGAGCATAAGATAAATACCAACAAAATATCTCGCCACTCTCTTCCATGTTCCCGTTCACACACACACACACACACAAGCTTATAAACGACAACCAGCACGGTTTCAGGGAAGGAAAATCTTGTGTCACAAACCTACTGGAGTTTTATGACAAGGTAACAGAAGTAAGACACGAGAGAGAGGGGTGGATAGACTGCATTTTCTTGGACTGCAAGAAGGCGTTCGACACAGTTCCTCACAAGAGGTTAATGCAAAAGCTAGAGGATCAGGCACACCTAACAGGAAAGGCACTGCAATGGATCAGAGAATATCTGACAGGGAGGCAACAACGAGTCATGGTACGTGACGAGGTGTCAGAGTGGGCACCTGTGACGAGTAGGGTTCCACAAGGGTCAGTCCTGGGACAGATACTGTTTTTGGTATATGTGAATGACATAACGGAAGGGATAGATTCAGAAGTGTCCCTGTTTGCAGATGATGTGAAGTTAATGAGAAGAATTAAATCAGTCGAGGATCAGGCAGGACTACAAAGAGACCTAGACAGGCTACAAGCCTGGTCCAGTAACTGGCTCTTTGAATTTAACCCTGCCAAATGTAAAGTCATGAAGATAGGGGAAGGACAAAGAAGACCGCAGACAGAGTATAGTCTAGGTGGCCAAAGACTGCAAACCTCACTCAAAGAAAAAGATCTTGGGGTGAGTATAATACCGAGCACATCTCCTGAGGCACACATCAATCAGATAACTGCTGCAGCATACGGGCGGCTGGCAAACCTAAGAATAGCGTTCCAATACCTCACTAAGGAATCATTCAAGACTCTGTATACCATATACGTCAGGCCCATACTGGAGTATGCAGCACCAGTTTGGAACCCACACCTGGTCAAGCACGTCAAGAAATTAGAGAAAGTGCAAAGGTTTGCAACAAGACTAGTCCCAGAGCTAAGGGGATTGTCCTACGAAGAAAGGTTAAGGGAAATCGGCCTGACGACACTAGAGGACAGGAGGGTTAGGGGAGACATGATAACGACATATAAAATACTGCGAGGAATAGATAAGGTGGACAGAGACAAGATGTTCCAGAGAGGGGACACAGAAACAAGGGGTCACAATTGGAAGTTGAAGACTCCTATGAGTCAAAGGGATGTTAGGAAGTATTTCTTCAGTCATAGAGTTGTCAGGAAGTGGAATAGCTTAGAAAGCGACATAGTGGAGGCAGGAACCATACATAGTTTTAAGACTAGGTTTGATAAAGCTCGTGGAGCAGGGAGAGAGAGAGAGAGGACCTAGTAGCAATCAGTGAAGAGGCGGGGCCAGGAGCTATGACTCGACCCCTGCAACCACAAAAACAAATAGGTGAGTACACACACACACACACACAGGAGAATTGAATCAAATGAGGATCAAGCAGGACTACAAAGGGATCGGGAGAGGCTGCAAGCCTGGTCCAGCAACTGGCTCCTGGAGTTTAACTCCACCAAGTGTAAAGTCATGAAGATCGTGGAAGGGCATAGAAAGACCGCAGACAGAGTATAGGCTAGGGGTACAAAGACTGTAAACCTCACTCAAGGAAAAGGACCTTGGGGTAAGTATAATACCGAGCACATCTGAGGCGCACATCAGCCAAATAACTGCTGCAGCATATGGGCGCCTGGCAAACCTAAAAATAGCGTTCCGACACCTTAGTAAGGAATCGTTCAAGACTCTGTACACCGTGTACGTCAGGCCCATATTGGAGTATGCAGCACCAGTTTGGAACCAACATCTGGTCAAGCACGTCAAGAAATTAGAGAAACTGCAAAGGTTTGCAACAAGACTAGTCCCGGAGCTAATGGGCATGTCCTACGAATGAGAGGTTAAAAGAAATAGACCTGACGACACTGGAGGATAGGAGGGATAGGGAGGATATGATTACAACATATAAAATACTGAGAGGAATTGATAAAATGGATAGGGACAGGATGTTTCAAAGATGGGACACAGCAACAAGGGTCACAGTTGGAAGTTAAAGACTCAGATGAGTCTCAGGGATGTTAGGAAGTATTTCTTCAGTCATAGAGTTGTCAGGAAGTGGAATAGTCTGGAGAATGACGTAGTGGAGGTAGGATCCATACATAGCTTTAAGGAGAGGTATGATAAAGCTCATGGAGCAGGGAGAGAATGCACCTTGTAGCGACTAGTGAAGAGGCGGGGCCAGAAGCTATGAATCGACCTCTGCAACCACAATTAGGTGAGTACACACACATATACATATATATATATATAGCGACATGAGGATTGTTAACAGGCGAAAAGTATATTTTGGATCTTCAATGATGTCACCATTTATTACTTTTAATGCCTTAGTTGTCTTTCCATTGTGGGCCATAGATAGGATTTTGAGATGATATACTAAAACCTTAACAACTCCAATAGACTTTCAAAATGCAGGAACTGTACTTCTCACCTCTTGACCTTAACCGGCTAATCTCTTTCTTAAAATCTCTACACTAATACTACCATGCTCACGTGCCAGCATCACGTGAGGTAACACCCTCACCTATGACTGCTAGATGCTCTTGCCCTACCTCCGCGCTGTATAACCCTTGTGGTTTAGCGCTTCTTTTGATTATAATAATAATAATAATCTTGCCCTACCTCTGAAAACTTTAACACTCTTCCAGTTGTTCTTTATACGTTCCCTTTACCTTCTGTTTAACCCAGGTTTACACACTTAACTGATCTTGCTCAAGTATTTATACATCAGACCATCTCATCAACCTCTCTTCCTCCTTTTGACTGATACTTTCAGTACCAACACATCGTCTACAAATTTCCTCCTTCCTTTTCATATACAAAGAATTCACACCACACATTGATCCAGGCACGATATTTCCTCTGTCTTCAATCTCCTTTTTGTAACATTTAAATAACATGTTTCATACCAGTGGAAAAGTGTTGGCACTACTGCTGTAGTATAATTTTTTTCGTTTTGCCTTCAATGACAACCTAATATAGGTTTTTCATCGCTGTTGCAACTTTCTTTTTCCCTATTCTGTGATTTAGTTTGTACATCATGGAAGAGTTTGGTGGGACATGCATTTACAAGAAGGGAAGTACACTCACTTCCTCCGCAATCCTTTCATTTCGGTTCACAATCTTACATTCCATATGCTTCTGCATACTCTTGTTACATTGCTCTTTTGCGTGTTTATTAGCAACTTCCTTCAATAACGCGCTCTTCCAAACTCCACCAGTTTTTGCATTTTTTTTCCGGAGTTTTTTCCTGGGTATCATATGCAAACAGCAAGTGTGACAGCTTCCATATTTTAATTTATTTATCAGTTATTATCACACTTATCCTTAACACTCAAATATTCACTTATTATACAATCCCATCTGTAAGCACAGGAAACAATTACGGTAACATTACTCATCATTGTCAAAGACCCACTTTTCCTGGAAAAAATATTCCCCTTCTTTCCTACAAAACGTAATATGAGACTTAGTCGCTTTATAAAAAAAAAACTTCACAGCTTTCACTTCAGCCACATTGCCCCTTTCCTTATCTAAGTACTGTTCTTTAATACA
This sequence comes from Cherax destructor, assembly GCA_009830355.1. Taxonomy (NCBI): domain Eukaryota; kingdom Metazoa; phylum Arthropoda; class Malacostraca; order Decapoda; family Parastacidae; genus Cherax; species Cherax destructor. The sequence continues at coordinate 384,096 of WNWK01000513.1, read as the reverse complement.
ACCATTTGATCCACACTTCCCTATCCTTCCTAAAACCAATCTCTTCTAGATTCATACTTGCATTTTTCCATTACTGGCATTAATAATTCTGCCATACACTTTACTTGATAAACAGACTTATTTCCCTATAATTGTTACTCTTTCTGTCCTGGAGTGAAGGAGCTACAGTTACTCTGCCAGTTCCTGGGCATCTTCCTGTCTTTTATACATTCAGTAAACAAATGCACCAACTATCCCGGCACAGTCTACACCTTCCTATAAGATTCTCACTCTTACGCCCATCCAGTCGTAAGATGGTAGATAACGCAAATTTTACATTTTCCAACATAGGGAAAAGGTAAAAATTAACTATATATATATATATATATATATATATATATATATATATATATATATATATATATATATATATGCTAGGAATTCGCAAGAGCAGGCGAAATATTCACAAACACTGATCTCTGGCCGACGGAGACTCGACCTCGAACTTGTCAGGAACGCAGTGCTTGACCGACACTGGACCAATACCTTGGCATCAGCTCAGCTAGACGTTGATCCAGGCACCCAGTTCAGGCAGGTGGCTTACAGCTTTTCATCTCATCCCTCTAGTTGTGTCGATGCATGCAGGGATGAGATGAAAGCTGTAAGCCACCTGCCTGAAAGCTGGGTGCCTGGATCAACGTCAGCGTGAGCTGGATGCCAAGGTATTGGTCCAGTGTGGACGGTCGGTAAAGCACTGCGTTCCTGTCACAAGGTTCGTAGGGTCGAGTCTCCGTCGGCCAGAGATCAGTGTTTATATATATATATATGTAGTAGGTTGGTAGACAGCAACCACTCAGGGAGGTACTACCATCCTGCCAGGTGACTGTGAAACAGAAACCTGAAACTGTTTTACATGATGGTAGGATTGCTGGTGTCTTTTTCTGTCTCATAAACATGCAAGATTTCAGGTACGTCTTGCTACTTCTACTTACACTTAGGTCACACTACGCAAACATGTACACGTTTATTGTATACACACTCATCTGAGTTTTCTTTGATTTTATCTTAATAGTTCTTGTTCTTATTGCTTTTCCCTTTCATATCCATGGGGAAGTGGAATAAGAATCTTTCCTCCGTAAGCCATGCGTGTTGTAAAAGTCAACTAAAATGCCGGGAACAATGGGCTAGTAACCCCTTTTCCTGTATAGCTTACTAAAAAGAAGAAGAAGAAAATCGTCAAAGTGGGATGTTTGAATGTGCGTGGATGTTGTGCGAATGATAAGAAAGAGATGATTGTAGATGTTATGAATGAAAAGAAGCTGGATGTCCTGGCTTTAAGTGAGACAAAGCTGAAGGGGTAGGAGAGTTTCAGTGGGGAGAAATAAATGGGATTAGATCAGGGTTTCAAATAGAGTTAGAGCTAAAGAAGGAGTGGCAATAATGTTGAATAATCAGTTATGGCAGGTAAAGAAGGAATATAAATGTATAAATTCAAGGATTATGTGGAGTAAAATAAAGGTTGGATGTGAAAAGTGGGTTATAGTAAGTGTTTATGCACCTGGAGAAAGAGAAGTGTAGAAGAGAGAGAGAGATTTTGGGAAATGTTGAGTGAGTGTGTGGGGAGTTTTGAACCAAGTGAGAGAGTAATTGTGGTTGGGGATCTTAATGCTAAAGTGGGTAAAAATGTTGTGGATGGAGTAGTAGGTAAATTTGGGGTGCCAGGGTAAATGTAAATGGGGAGCCATTAATTGAGCTATGTGTAGAAAGAGGTTTGGTAATAAGTAATACATATTTTATGAAAAAGAGGATAAATAAATATACAAGGTATGATATAGCACGTAAGGAAAGTAGTTTGTTGGATTATGTATTGGTGGATAAAAGGTTGATGAGTAGGCTTCAGGATGTACATGTTTATAGAGGGGCAACGGATATATCAGATCATTATTTGGTTGTAGCTACAGTTAGAGTAAAAGGTAGATGGGACAAAAGGAAAATGGCAACAGCAAGTAAGAGAGAGGTAAAAGTGTATAAACTAAGGGAGGAGGAAGTTAGGGTGAGATATAAGCAACTATTGGCAGAAAGGTGGGCTAGTGCAAGTAGGAGTAGTGGGGGTTGAAGAGAGTTGGGATAGTTTTAAAAATGCAGTATTAGAATGTGGGGCAGAAGTTTGTGGTTATAGGAGGGTGGGTGCAGGAGGAAAGAGGAGTGAGTGGTGGAATGAAGAAGTAAAGGGTGTGATAAAAGAGAAAAAGGTAGCTTATGAGAGGTTTTTACAAAACAGAAGTGTTAGTAGAAGAGCAGAGTATATGGAGAGTAAAAGAAAGGTGAAGAGAGTGGTGAGAGAGTGCAAAAGAAGAGCGGATGAAAGAATGGGAGAGGATCTGTCAAGAAATTTTGCTGAAAACAAGAAAAAATTTTGGAGTGAGATAAACAAGGTAAGAAAGCCTAGGGAACGAATGGATTTATTTTTTTTTTTTTTTTTATTAACACATCGGCCGATTCCCACCAAGGCAGGGTGGCCCGAAAAAGAAAAACTTTCATCATCATTCACTCCATCACTGTCTTGCCAGAAGGGTGCTTTACACTACAGTTATAAAACTGCAACATTAACACCCCTCCTTCAGAGTGCCGGCACTGTACTTCCCATCTCCAGAACTCAAGTCCGGCCTGCCGGTTTCCCTGAATCCCTTCATAAATGTTACTTTGCTCACACTCCAACAGCACGTCAAGTATTAAAAACCATATGCCTCCATTCACTCCTATCAAATACGCTCACACATGCTTGCTGGAAGTCCAAGCCCTCGCACACAAAACTTCCTTTACCCCCTCCCTCCAACCTTTCCTAGGCCGACCCCTACCCCGCCTTCCCTCCACTACAGATTTATACACTCCGAAGTCACTCTGTCTCGTTCCATTCTCTCTACATGTCCAAACCACCTCAACAACCCCTCCTCAGCTCTCTGAACAATCGTTTTGGTAATCCCGCACCTCCTCCTAATTTCCAAACTCCGAATTCTCTGCATTATATTCACACCACACATTGACCTCAGACATGACATCTCCACTGCCTCCAGCCTTCTCCTCGTTGCAACATTCATCACCCATGCTTCACACCCATATAAGAGCGTTGGTATAACTATACTCTCATACATTCCCTCTTTACTTCCATGGACAAGGTTCTTTGTCTCCACAGACTCCGAAGTGCTCCACTCACCCTTTTCCCCTCATCAATTCTATGATTCACCTCATCCTTCATAGACCCATCCGCCGACATGTCCACTCCCAAATATCTGAATACATTCACCTCCTCCATACTCTCTCCCTCCAATCTGATATCCAATCTTTCGTCACCTATTCTTTTTGTTATCCTCATCACCTTACTCTTTCCTATATTCACTTTCAATTTTCTTCTTTTACACACCCTACCAAATTCATCCACCAACCTCTGCAGCTTCTCTTCAGAATCTCCCAAAAGCACAGTGTCATCAGCAAAAAGCAACTGTGACAACTCCCACTTTGTATTTGCTTCTTTATCTTTTAGCCCAACACCTCTTGCCAAGACCCTCGCATTCACTTCTCTTACAACCCCATCTATAAATATATTGAACAACCACGGTGACATCACACATCCTTGTCTAAGGCCCACTTTTACTGGGAAATAGTCCCCTTCCCTCCTACACACTCTAACCTGAGCCTCACTATCCTCATAAAAACTCTTCACTGCTTTCAGTAACCTTCCTCCTATTCCATACACCTGCAACATCTGCCACATTGCCCCCTATCTACCCTATCATACGCCTTTTCCAAATCCATAAATGCCACAAAAACATCTTTACCCTTATCCAAATACTGTTCACCTATATGTTTCACTGTAAACACTTGGTCTACACACCCCTACCTTTCCTAAAGCCCCTTGTTCATCTGCTATCCTGCTTTCTGTTTTACTCTTAATTCTTTCAATAATAACTCTACCATACACTTTACCAGGTACACTCAACAGACTTATTCCCCTATAATTTTTGCACTCTCTTTGTCCCCTTTGCCTTTATACAAAGGAACAATACACGCTCTCTGCCAATCCCTAGGTATCTTACCCTCTTCCATACATTTATTAAATAATAGCACCAACCACTCCAAAATTATATCCCCACCTGCTTTTAACATTTCTATCTTTATCCCATCAATCCCAGCTGCCTTACCCCCTTTCATTCTACCCACTGCCTCACGAACTTCCCTACACCCACAACTGGCTCTTCCACACTCCTACAAGATGTTATTCCTCCTTGCCCTACACACGAAATCACAGCTTCCCTGTCTTCATCAACATTTAACAAATCCTCAAAATATTCTCTCCATCTTCCCGATACCTCTAACTCTCCATTTAATAACTCTCCTCTCCTATTTTTAACTGTCAAATCCATTTGTTCTCTAGGCTTCCTCAACTTATTAATCTCATTCCAAAACTTTTTCTTATTTTCAACAAAATTTGCTGATAACATCTCACCCACTCTCTCATCTGCTCTCTTTTACATTGCTTCACCACTCTTTTAACCTCTCTTTTTCTCTCCATATACTCTTCCCTCCTTGCATCACTTCTACTTTGTAAAAACCTCTCATATGCTAACTTTTTCTCCCTTACTACTCTCTTTACATCATCATTCCACCAATCGCTCCTCTTCCCTCCTGCACCCACTCGCCTGTAACCACAAACTTCTGCTGAACACTCTAACACTACATTTTTAAATCTACCCCATACATTTTCGACCCCATTGCCTACACTCTCACTAGCCCATCTATCCTCCAATAGTTGTTTATATCTTACCCTAACTGCCTCCTCTTTTAGTTTATAAACCTTCACCTCTCTTTTACTTACTGATTCTATTTTCCTTGTATCCCATCTACCTTTTACTCCCACTGTAGCTATAACTAAAAAGTGATCTGATATATCTGTAGCCCCTCTATAAACATGTACATCCTGAAGTCTACTCAACAGTCTTTTATCTACCAATACATAGTCCAACAAACTACTGTCATTACGCCCTACATCATATCTTGTATACTTATTTATCCTCTTTTTCTTAAAATATGTATTACCTATAACTAAACCCCTTTCTATACAAAGTTCAATCAAAGGGCTCCCATTATCATTTACACCTGGCACCCCAAACTTACCTACTACACCCTCTCTGCATGTTTCTCCCACTTTAGCATTTAGGTCCCCTACCACAATTACTCTCTCATTTGGTTCAAAAGTTCCTATACATTCGCTTAACATCTCCCAAAATCTCTCTCTCTCCTCTACACTCCTCTCTTCTCCAGGTGCATACACGCTTATTATGACCCACTTTTCGCATCCGACCCTTATTTTAATCCACATAATCCTTGAATTTACACATTTATATTCCCTCTTTCCTTCCATAACTGATCCTTCAACATTATTGCTACCCCTTCCTTAGCTCTAACTCTCTCAGATACTCCTGACTTAATCCCATTTATTTCTCCCCACTGAAACTCGCCTACCCCCTTCAGCTTTGTTTCGCTTAGGGCCAGGACATCCAACTTCTTTTCATTCATAACATCGGCAATCATCTCTTTCTTATCATCCGCACTACATCCACGCACATTCAGACACCCCAATTTTATAAAGTTTTTCTTCTTCTCGTTTTTAGTAGATTTGTACAGGAGAAGGGGTTACTAGCCCATTGCTCCCGGCATCTTAGTCGCCTCATACGACACGCATGGCTTACGGAGGAAAGATTCTTTTCCACTTCCCCATGGACAATAGAGAAAATAAAAAGAACAAGAGCTATTAAGAAAAAGAAGAAAAACCTAGATGTGTGTATGTATATATATGCATGTGTATGCCAGTGTAGTGTGACCTAAAGTGTAAGTAGAAGTAGCTAGATATACCTGTTATCCAGCGTGTTTATGAGACAGAAAAAAGACACCAGCAATCCTACCATCATGTAAAACAGTTTCAGGTTTCTGTTTCACAGTCACCTGGCATGACGAATGGATTTGTCAGTTAAAAACAGAGTAGGGGAGTTAGTAGATGGGGAGCTGGAGGTATTGGGTAGATGGCGGGAATATTTTGAGGAACTTTTAAATGTCGATGAAAAGAGGGAGGCGATAATTTCATGTACTGGCCAGGGAGGTACAACATCGTTTAGGAGTGAAGAAGAACAGGATGTGAGTGTGGGGGAGGTGCGTGAGGCATTACGTAGAATGAAAGGGGTAAAGCAGCTGGAATTGACGGAATCATGACAGAAATGTTAAAAGCAGGGGGGGATATAGTGCTGGAGTGGTTGGTATTTTTGTTTAATAAATGTATGAAAGAGGGGAAGGTACCTAGGGGTTGGCAGCGAGCATGTATAGTTCCTTTATATAAAGGGAAGGGGATAAAAGAGAGTGTAAAAATTATAGGGGAATAAGTTTACTGAGTATACCAGGTAAAGTGTATGGCAGGGTTATTATTGAAAGAATTAGAGGTAAGACAGAGAGTAGGATTGCAGATGAGCAAGGAGGCTTTAGAGTGGGTAGGGGATGTGTAGATCAAGTGTTTACAGTGAAGCATATATGTGAACAGTATTTAGATAAAGGTAGAGAAGTTTTTATTGCATTTATGGATTTAGAAAAGGCATATGATAGAGTGGATAGGGGAGCAATGTGGCAAATGTTGCAAGTGTATGGAATAGGTAGTAAGTTACTGAAGGCTGTAAAGAGTTTTTATGAGGATAGTGAGGCTCAGGTTAGGGTGTGTAGGAGAGAGGAGATTACTTCCCGGTAAAAGTAGGTCTTAGACAGGGTTGTGTAATGTCACCATGGTTGTTTAATATATTTATAGATGGGGTTGTAAAGAAGTAAATGCTAGGGTGTTGGGGAGAGGGGTGGGATTAAATTATGGAGAATTAAATGCAAAATGGGAGTTGACACAGTTACTTTTTGCTGATGATACTGTGCTTATGGGAGATTCTAAAGAAAAGTTGCAAAGGTTAGTGGACGAGTTTGGGAGAGTGTGTAAAGGTAGAAAGTTAAAAGTGAACATAGATAAGAGTAAGGTGATGAGGGTATCAAACGATTTAAATAAAGAAAAATTGGATATCACATTGGAGAGAGGATTATGGAAGAAGTAAATGTTTTCAGATATTTGGGAGTTGATGTGTCAGCAGATGGGTTTATGAAGGATGAGGTTAACCATAGAATTGATGAAGGAAAAAAAGGGGAGTGGTGCATTGAGGTATCTGTGGAGACAAAAACGTTATCCATGGAGGCAAAGAAGGGAATGTACGAAAGTATAGTGGTACCAACACTCTTATATGGGTGTGAAGCATGGGTTGCAAATGCTGCAGCGAGGAGGAGGCTGGAGGCAGTGGAGATGTCCTGTCTAAGGGCAATGTGTGGTGTAAATATTATGCAGAAAATTCGGAATGTGGAAATTAGGAGAAGGTGTGGAGTTACTAAAAGTATTTGTCAGAGGGCTGAAGAGGGGTTGTTGAGGTGGTTTGGTCATTTAGAGAGAATGGATCAAAGTAGAATGACTTGGAGAGCGTATAAATCTGTAGGGAAGGAAGGCGGGGTAGGGGTCGTCCTAGAAAAGGTTGGAGGGAAGGGGTAAAGGAGGTTTTGTGGGCGAGGGGCTTGGACTTCCAGCAAGCATGTGTGAGCGTGTTAGATAGGAGTGAATGGAGACGAATGGTTTTGGGACATGACGATCTGTTGGAGTGTGAGCAGGGTAACATTGTGTGAAGGGATTCAGGGAAACCAGTTAATTGATTTAGTTGGACTTGAGTCCTGGAAATGGGAAGTACAATGCCTGCACTTTAAAGGAGGGGTCTGAGATAGTGACAGCTGGGAGGGACTTTTCTCAGCTGTAGTATCTGAGCTCCTCTGCAAAGACAGTGATTATGTATGAGTGTGGTGAAAGTGTTGAATGATGATGAAAGTTTTTTCTTTTTGGGGATTTTCTTTCTTTTTGGGTCACCCTGCCTCGGTGGGAGACGGCCGACTTGTTGAAAAAAAATATATATATATATATATATATATATATATATATATATATATCTTAACTAAAATTAAATTAATATAAAAATAATTCCTCGCCTTGAGAATATCCACCTCCAGGGAGGTGCTTTGATGCCGGCGAAGTGCTGTTGATCCAAGGAAATGGATCTGTCCTCTCTTTCCTTGGATCAGACCTGATTGCCTCCCATTTTCCAAGGAATTGTATGACCCCCTACTGGTTTAGCGTTCCCCCGTGAGTGTAGCAATAATCCTCACCTTGAACGTTTTGAAGTAGGAGACCCATGTTATGATGTGTGGTGGTGAGGTCCAGGTCTCCCCCCAGCCTGCTCCACACAGTGGGTTTAGGTGGGTCACCTACCACTGGTGATGGCACAAGAACGCTCCCGCCCTCAGGCACCGTCAGGCACTGCGACAGAGGCACCACCTTGAAGCTGGGCCGGAAGAATCTGAGGTGGATGGTCTGCCTCGCTAGGAGCCGCCCGCTGTAGAGAAGACTGCAAGTGTAGATCCCGGAAAGGGTGTGATCGAAGTCCCGGAAGACTAGGTACGAGTGAAGTAGGAGGAACTTCTGTACGGTGAAGATCTTAGCCGTCTTGTCCACTTGCGAATAGGCCATGAGTGGTCTTCCATAAGGATTGGTCCATACCACTGTATAGGGCATCCGTCTGCTGCTAAACTGGTGGTTCGCGAAACAGAACACGAATCCATCTTGATGTTCGCGGATGATCTCTTCTGTTCCGTTGATGATGTTGACCATGTACAACGGGGCGGCGTACCTTCCAGTAGGAATAGCATTGCCTTGTAGAGTATCTACCAAGACGGTGAGAATAACCACGCTAAAACAGCATAACATTACTGGAATCTTGTCAGATGCTCTCGGTGCCATCGTCCTCAAAATATTTTTAAGATATTTACGAAAATCGAAACGTTATTTTAAAAAATCTGAAAGTAGCAGTTAGATGTTAGCCACAAATTTCAGCAACTCTCGCATCCGGAAGAGCTAAATGCACTCTTTTCCGCAGATTATAAACATTCTCTTTTTACACGTAGATATGCAGTTGAGCTTGTTAGTGCGAAAGTGTGCGAGTCCGGACGAGGTGGTGCCGTGTGTGAGAATGAGGGTAGGACACACGGTGGAGTGAGTGCCAGGCATGGCACTAGGCGTGCGCTGTCAGGCTGGTCGCTGCCATGTAAACATTTCTCCTCAACATATTTTAAGATTGGTTATTCTCATTTGCAAATACCAGCCCCGAACATGATATACCACCCTATAGGGTGCAACCCACAACAGTCAACTAATATTTTTTTAAAGCCAAAATTCTTGGATAATAATAATTACCACTATATCAGAGAAGTACATTACATTCTATACAAATCGTAAATATTAAATATATATATGTAATTAATTATAATTTGCGTGAATCTGTAATGATGTTGCAGATAAATTGCTTGCTTGTTATTGATCAGCCTAATCCACCACGAGGCCCGGTCACAGACCGGGCCGCGGGGGCGTTGACCCCCGAAACCCTCTCCAGGTATACTCAAGGTAACTATGGGTGGTATAATCCAGGTGCCTGTGTTTGGCATAATCCAGGTGCTTGTGTCTGGCATAATCCAGGTGCCTGTGTGGGGCATAATCCAGGTGTCTGTGGGTGGTTTAATCCAGGTGTCTGTGGGTGGCATAATCCAGGTGCATGTGGGTGGTTTAATCCAGGTGGCTGTGGGTGGCATAATCCAGGTGCCTGTGGGTGGTTTAATCCAGGTGGCTGTGGGTGGTATAATCGAGGTGGCTGTGTGTGGTATAATCGAGGTGGCTGTGTCTGGTATAATCGAGGTGGCTGTGTCTGGTATAATCGAGGTGGCTGTGTCTGGTATAATCGAGGTGGCTGTGTCTGGTATAATCGAGGTGGCTGTGTGTGGTATAATCGAGGTGGCTGTGTGTGGTATAATCGAGGTGGCTGTGTCTGGTATAATCGAGGTGGCTGTGTCTGGTATAATCGAGGTGGCTGTGTCTGGTATAATCGAGGTGGCTGTGTCTGGTATAATCGAGGTGGCTGTGTCTGGTATAATCGAGGTGGCTGTGTCTGGTATAATCGAGGTGGCTGTGTCTGGTATAATCGAGGTGGCTGTGTCTGGTATAATCGAGGTGGCTGTGTCTGGTATAATCGAGGTGGCTGTGTCTGGTATAATCGAGGTGGCTGTGTCTGGTATAATCGAGGTGGCTGTGTCTGGTATAATCGAGGTGGCTGTGTCTGGTATACTCGAGGTGGCTGTGCCTGGTATAATCGAGGTGGCTGTGCCTGGTATAATCGAGGTGGCTGTGTCTGGTATAATCGAGGTGGTTGTGTCTGGTATAATCGAGGTGGCTGTGTCTGGTATAATCGAGGTGGCTGTGTCTGGTATAATCGAGGTGGCTGTGTCTGGTATAATCGAGGTGGCTGTGTCTGGTATAATCGAGGTGGCTGTGTCTGGTATAATCGAGGTGGCTGTGTCTGGTATAATCGAGGTGGCTGTGTCTGGTATAATCGAGGTGGCTGTGTCTGGTATAATCGAGGTGGCTGTGTCTGGTATAATCGAGGTGGCTGTGTCTGGTATAATCGAGGTGGCTGTGTCTGGTATAATCCAGGTGCCTGTGTCTGGTATAATCCAGGTGCCTGTGTCTGGTATAATCCAGGTGCCTGTGTCTGGTATAATCCAGGTGCCTGTGTCTGGTATAATCCAGGGACCTGTGTCTGGTATAATCCAGGGACCTGTGTCTGGTATAATCCAGGTGCCTGTGTCTGGTATAATCCAGGGACTTGTCTGGTATAATCCAGGTGCCTGTGTCTGGTATAATCCAGGTGCCTGTGTCTGGTATAATCCAGGGACTTGTGTCTGGTATAATCCAGGTGCCTGTGTCTGGTATAATCCAGGGACCTGTGTCTGATATAATCCAGGTACTTGTCTGGTATAATCCAGGGACTTGTGGGTGATATAATCGTCATTTAAATTGGTGTAACTCGACGGTAATTAGCTATCAAGAAGACAGTGGTTATATATATACCTAGCTATCAGTTACTGCCTCTTGCAATTACTATAATCTAGCTTTCGTGATAAGTATAATTGACGAAGTTTAATTAGCTATTACTAGAATAGTGTAATTATAAATGATGTAGTTTGATTTGCTGTGAAGTGTGGAAGGGCGTTGTGTTTCCATGCAAGAAATGTGTTGGGGAGAGAGAGGGAGAGATTGATGGAGGAAGGAGGTAGGGAGGGAGATGGATTTATTCTGAAAAGAAGGGTATGCAGACAGGGAGGGAAATGGTTTGGGTATGTATAAGAGAAGATGAATGTTTTCTAGCAAAATTTGGAAGGAATATTGCATGTGTATAGCTGTTTAATGATTTATATAAGGACATTATTTCGTCATTAGGCATTGGTAATAATGACGTTGGCAACCAAACGAGCATTTGACGCAATTATTTTTTGCAAGGAAACGAGGTAGTAGTTTCCAGGAGTGAGATTGGTATAGAGAGGACCCCCTTGTAAGGTAGTGATGGTTTTATTTCGTTGCTAAAAGGGTGAGTACCAGTCAGCTGTAAATGTCAGCGAGTCAGAGTTACTCTCGTGATGGCTGCCCAAGACTGGTGGTGTTTTAATGATAGCGTGTCTTTGTACCATCTCGTTTGTATTTGTTTTTCTAACTAAAATTTTCAATGTGGCAATAAGGTATAATTGAATCTATGTAAGCTTAATCTTAACTCGAGCACATGTGTGTGTTTTACAGGACATGTGTTGTGTAATCCTGCACATGTGTTGTGCATCACAGCACGTGTATCTTGCATCATGTTGGGTAGTGGATATCTTGTGGCCACGCTTCCTAACACCTGCGGTGACCAGCTACAATGAAACACCTGCTTAACATGTATGTTTTCAGTTTTTATATTGAGATGAACACGTTGAGTTAGCACTGATGTTATCCCAGTTTTGTGAGTGTGTGGCGAGGTTATCAGTGAACCCGGGGTCTTTGATATATGGGGAGACTGAACGTTCATTAATGTGAGGTTCTTATCAGTGGACGGGAAGACTGAACGTTCAGCGTGGTGAGGTTCTTACCAGTGAACAGGAGTCTGAAATGTACAGGAAAACTACAATTTTCTGCAGTTAATAACGAAAAAATGAAATATAATTTAGTTTAAGTTTGACTGTAGTAATTAAGTAGCCTCGAATGGCACCTCTAAATGGTTACTTGAATTTTTATATTCCAAGATTTTAGTTGAAAATTTAAGAACGCCTCATCAAATTGGCTTTAAATTTTCAGTGCTGGGGAAAGGTTCATGCACATATTGGTCTGTGGAAAAAGACAATTATTAGAGGGAAACGTTTCGCCCCGAGTGACTTATTTAGGACTGAATAAGCCACTCATGGCTAAACGTTTCCTGTAATAAATGTCCTGAATTGTACATGTCTTTTTCCTCATCTGGTCGGTATCGCCATACCATGTTTCACTTACTGGTCTGCGCAGGTGTTCTCTGGTCAATTTTATATAGATCATTCCCAATTTTAATTTCCATGTGGTAACTTTAAAATGCCTCTTCTGATAGGCTTCATACTCTCAATACTGCTGCATCCTTCTTTAAGGAGAAGGTTGAGATTCTTATTGAAATATATAGGTGCAAATTTGCCTATTTTATTTTTCAAATAAAATGGTGTTTTTCCTTTAAATAACTTGATTATGCCTCTTCTGAATACCTTCAATCTTTAATGGCTGATGCATTGTACAAAAAAGATGATGCTTTGTGGGTTTTGACTGTAAATGTAAATTTACTAATTTACTACCATAGTTGACTTAGAATAGCTGGATTGTGTGTGATTCTTGGTCGACTACAATGTTGTGGGTTTCAAAGAAAGCGTCATATTGATCTTGGGTTGTGTAAGTTTTAATTTGCTACTTTTATTGAACAAATTGTTTACCCCTGCATTGATTGGGGAATGACTTTTCTGTTTGGCTTCAAACCTTAAACACTTGTATTTCAGATTAAAAAAAAACGAGTTTGGATTGATTTTGGGTTGTAGGTGTTAGTTTGTAATTTTTTGAAGAAAGTGGTAAAACTGAAAAACTGATTTTCACGCGATATTTTGTGAATAATTTATCTGCTTGACTAAAAATATTCAACACCGATAACTTAAGAATGCAACTTCTGAGCGACTTCAAACTTGATGTTTTTTTTTTATTATTATTATTAACACATCGGCCGTCTCCCACCAAGCCAGGGTGGCCTGAAAAAGAAAAACTTTCACCATCATTCTCTCCATCACTGTATTGCCAGAGGTGCGCTTACACTGCAGCTATAAAACTGCAATATTTACACCTCTCCTTCAGAGTGCAGACACTGTACTTAACATCTCCAGGACTCAAGTCCGGCCTGCCGGTTTCCATGAATCCCTTCATAAATATTACCCTGCTCACACTCCAACAGCACGTCAAGTCCTAAAAACCACTTGTCTCCATTCGCTCTTGTCTAACACGCTCATGCATGCTTGCTGGAAGTCCAAGCCCCTCGCACACAAAATCTTTACCTTCTCCCTCCATCCTTTCCTAGGCCGACCCCTACCCCGCCTTCCCTCCACTACAGATTTATACATTCTCGAAGACATTCTATTTTGTTCCACCTCTCTACATGTCTGAACCACCTCAATAACCCCTCCTCATCCCTCTGGATAATAGTTTTGGTAATCCCGCACGAATTCTCTGCATTATATTCACACCACACATTGCTCTCAGACATGACATCTCCATTGCCTCCAGCCTTCTCCTTGTTGCAACATTCCCCACCCATTTTTTCACACCCACATAAGAGCGTTGGTATAACTACTCTCATACATTCCCCTCTTTGCTTCCATGGACAAAGTTTTTTTTGTCTCCACAGACTCCTAAGTGCACCACTCACCTTTTTTCCCTCATCAATTCTATGATTCACCACATCTTTCATAGACCCATCTGGTGACATGTCCACTATTATATATCTGAATACATTCACCTCCTCCATACTCTCTCCCTTGATGTATTGTGAGATATTGACCTGAGATATCTAAAGCATACCTCTTCTGATTGGCTTTAAATTCTCATAGCTGATGTATCTTACTCTGTAGGTTCCAGTCTGTTGTTTTTATTGAATTGAAGTAGTTTTCACAGCTGGCTTGCTAGAATGACGCACACATCACAGATCAGATGACACTTCGACTACAATATCCAGACCCTTCCGAGTGCAGGCTCAGTACTTCCCACCTCCAGGACTCAAGTCTAGCAACTCGGTTTCCCCTGAATCACGTCGGAAGTGTTACCTTGCTCACACTCCAACATTAAGTCAAATAATCAAAACCATTTGTCTTCTAACCAATATGCTCACACCACCCTGGTGGATGCTGAAGTCCCTAGCAGTTAAAACATCCCTTAGTCCCTTTCTTGGGACAACCCCTATCCCATCTAATCCGCTTCATTCTTTCTAAGTGCCCAAACCACCTCAGTAACCCCTGAACCATTTGAATTATACCTTCCGTAACCCCACGCCGTCTTCTAATTTCCATGCACCGAATTATCTGCACAATATTCACACCACACATTACTCACAAATAAAACATCATCTATATTATTCACTCTCCTGCAATATTTAAAGCCCATGTTTCGAACATATACTGTATAAGCGTTGATACCATTATACTTGGGTACATTCCTTTTTTTTCTACCATATATAAATTTTTCTTTCCACAGGAGCCTCAACACATTACCTACCCTTCCCTTCATCTGTTCTATAGTTCACATTGTCTTTCGTAGACCCATCTACGGACATGTTCCCCTTCCCCCCACTTTTTTTTTTTTTGGGGGGTGGGGTTCCACCTGTAATATTAGGAACCATTGCCTCGGAAAAGGAATTGTGAAGACTTCAGGTAAAATTTAGCTTTCTTTTTGAGGAATTTTAAATATTTCCTTTTATTACACTTTTTAGTAATGGCCTTTTTATTGGATAGGTTTAAGTTGAGGATTAAATAACAAATACGTATATAAATGAGCGATAAAATATGCTGTATGATGTTCAGTAGTTCTGTTTGAAGACTTTGATTCTTCAAGCTTTATTAATATACAACATTCGTGACTCTCGTTACCCATTTATTTAAATGAGTATTATATTCTTCATAGTTTCACTCAAATCATAAACGTTCTTACGAAAAAGTCATTTGCAGGATTAACATAAAGAAGTGTTGTATTATAAATTAAATTTATTTAATTTCATTAAATAATTGAGAACACAATATTGTTGGTAATATTAGAGAAATATTACGATGAATAAATAACAATAAATAACATATTTCTGGATATTGCGGCTGGTGCTAGCTTTGTCGTGACGAGATGTTGATCGTCGTAGAATGAACCTCAGTGTTGTCGTAAAGCAAGACACAGGTGTAATCTCCGGCGTATGTACTGGAGAAATAGTGGAAGACGAGGTAGGAGTGAGGGACGTGGGTGCCAGTGCCTAGGGAGTACACGTAGTAGTTGTTGTTGGACCATCTGTCTACCATGCTTCCTGTGGGGTACCGCCAATGCACCTGGTAGTGGTGCAGGTTGTCAGTGGTCGTCACCTCCGCCCTGCAGAACAAGAAGGCTTCCTCCATGTAACCAATATCCACTGAGGTGCCGTTCATAATGGCTGCTTGACCCGTCGACTTGTGGAGCGTGAGGGAGGCGGAGAGAGCAGCCAGGGAAAAAGTCACTACTGCAATTATGAGCATGGTCTGCATACTTGACATCTTGCTACTAAAAGTTCCTTTATAATTTTTTTTTTTTTTTTCTTGAGTAACTATTTAGGCTGTATTAGAGACTTAGTGTTCTTGTCGAGTCTGCGAGTGCTCTGTGCCATGCATTGGATCGCCAGAAACATTTATACCCCACAACTTTTTTGCTAAACGTTTAATACTCATTTATTATCTCTAGCAGTAAAAATAATTCTGTCATTACACGTTAGAGCATTCCCTGATGCTGTCACGTATGTTTCCTGGACTCTTTTAGCGTGAAATCTGGCCTGGCCATAGGTCACTATCTGAGCAAGGGCTCTGACGTCTTTGTATGAGAAGTGCGCGGTATTTAGGTCCTAGTTTGTTTACTCTATTTTAGACAGTTTTATGAAAAACATTTATTACTTTCTCCTAAGAGTGTCACACAAAGTTTAATATGTATAGTAAATTGGTCTCTTAGGAATTAAAAATGAAGCTTCCGGTCAGTTTTGCAGGTTAGATTTACAAATGCTGGTTAGATATTCTCATAATTATGATTATGCTCGTAAAAACTAAATTATAACTTTTCTTAAACGTTTGGTGAAACTATAACGTACTCAGGCTCTGTGCGTTTTCAGGAAAAAAATATACTTTCCTCAAAAAAATTTGTCTGAGCTGTGGGATCTGTAGATCTAAAAAGTATATGAGGAATGTCGGATCAGAAACGATCAATGGATAGATCTGTGGAGCGTTGAGGAATGTGGAACGAATAGTGGAAAGGTCTGTGGAACGTGGTGTAAAAATGATCAATGGATAGATCCGAGGAGCGTTGCTTGATTAACGACGGTATGACACTCGACTAGGATTTAACAGACCCACATAATCTAACGTAAGGAGGCCTGATGTCTTGCAACCAAACCAAACCTAATATGTCCTGTTGTAACGGAAGCAAGCTTCATACATATGAAGTTCATAAAATATTAGGATTTGTTTAGGTTGAAATAAAACAGAGTTGATTAAGATATATTAGTTTATTTTTCCAGGTTAGATTAGTCTTAGCGCTCCGTAATGCTAACCCACTTGAACATGTCTCCAGGACTTTACCACCAATTTTTTTTGCTTGCAAAGGATCGCTGTCATTAGCGTGTTTTTAACTCGTCAATCACCTCAGCAAAATCTAGACAATATCTTGTGGGAGTCATGGTTCCACGTTGTGACTGCAGTTGAAATTTATGAATGAACGTATTTTTTATATCTTTATACCATGATAAACTAACACGTCACTGATAACTGGAGATGCACGTACGTGTGTACTAGAGATATGGGAAACAGGGTGAAGGTATGATATATGGAGATAAGAAACATTAATATTCAAGAGGTTAGATAACCATTGACGCTTCTTTCTTAGAATTTTCCTTAAGTGTCACTATCTTTGGAGAGGTGTTGAAGGGTAAGAACTTATGCTAAGGTCTTGTGTAAGTTTCCATCTACTATTGTTTAAAATTAAATAATAGATGACAATTTTAAGAGTGAAAATAATCTTAAGTGATGGAATGTTAAGTTGACAAGTATCTATATTGCAGGCTTGCAGTACTGGATTGTTTTATTAGCAACAGCCAGCAACGATGTCACAAGAGGTATAGTAAAACCACCCTTCTTCGAGTACATTATGTACACTGAGTGCAAATGCACTCAGGTTTAGTACAAGGCAGAATAATAAAATGACAGTAAATAACAATCATCAGACGACCACGATCTCAATGGTGTGAATCAGCTAGGGGCTCAATCAAGCCTGAGTAGCCGAAAATATTACCACAAATGCGTGGCCTAGTGGCTAAAGCTCTAGCCTCACACGGCGAGGGTCCGGGTTCGATTCCCGGCGAGGGTAAAAGCATGGGGCGTGTTTTCTTATACCGGTTGTCTATGTTCCCCATCAGTAAAATGGGTACCTGGGTGCTAGTCGACTGGTGTGGGTCGCATCCTGGGACAAAACTGACCTAATTTGCCCGAAATTATCTGCATAACAAGCGGCTTTCTATATACGTAGTGGTATGTCAGCAAGGCTTGTATACCTTGTACAAATACTTGTAGAAATGAATATATTATTATGTTAATGAGGTAGTAAAGTCAAGTTATCCAACTCACCCCTAACGTAGCCAGGATGTCGTGGCGCCTCTGGCGGCCACCACACCGTCTAGTGTCACTTCTTTGAGCTTTTTTTCACGAATCAGTCCCCTTTGTTACTAGTCTCGTTCCACATTTTTCTGAAAAGGCAGTTATATTATTTATATTTATTTAAATCCGTTAAATAGCCATAACGAAAGAAAACTGTTGGTAATATAAGGGAACATTACGATAAATAAACAGCAATAATTCTGTGGTATGTACTAGAGTAGTTGAAAACGAGGTAGGAGTGAGGGACGTGGGTGCTGGTGCCCAGGGAGTATATGTAGTGGTTATTGCTGAATCATCTGTCCACTGATTCAACTGTGGAGTGCCATCACTGCACCTGATAGTAGTGCAGGTTGTCAGTGGTTGACACCTACGCCCTGCAGTACAAGAAGGCTTCTTCATTGTAGCCAACATCCACCGAGGTGTCGTTTACAGTGATGTCTGACCGGGTGAGGGAAGCTGAGAGGCCGGGAGAAGATCATTTCGCAGTTATGAACATGGTCTGCATGCTGATTATCTTTCCAAACATTTTTTGTACTTTGCTTTTATAAACATTGCTACACGCTTTGTCATAGAATCGGCCAATGTTGAACAGATTTTGGCAAGTTCTTCGTCGTGGTACCAGGTTCTAATAATATTACAGCAGCAATTAGCTTCTCCACAGTTGAACAATCCTGTTTCGTGTTCCTGCGTTTGGTTATTTCCCATAGATTCTCAATTTGGGTGAGGTCAGGAGAGTTTCTAGGTCAATTTAGAACGTTTAGCCCACTTCGAAGAATGTCAGCATTTTTCTGGAAGTTTGGCATGGAGCAAGATGCTGCTGGAAAATGCCTTCTCCATCAGGAAAGTCTCTGTCTACAATGGGAAACAAATAAGTTGCCAGAATTGCCTTGTATTTGTCACTGTTCATCGTTCCCTTAATAACAACCGTCCAGGGCTTTTAGCAGTAAAACTACCATAAAACATCTAAGGTGGGTGTTTTGGCGCTTGTTGAATGTGTCCATTCCGAAGAGGTTCGCCTTTGCTCCGCCTCACTGCCACTGATCTGTACCTATGTATGTACTTCAAAATGCACTTTTCTCCATTTATGTGTCGTCCATCCCTTATGATCGAGTGCCCACCGCAGCCGTTATTTCTTCACAGCAGCCGTTAATAATTGTTTCTTTACCGGCTTTCTGGCAGTTCTGCCAACTTCAAGGAGCCAAAACTCTAGATATTTGCTGGTTTTCTTGGGATGCTTTAAACTATTTCTTATGATAACCTTGTCATCGCGAGGTGGTGTTTTGCGTTTTCTTCCACATCTTCCTCGACGCAGCACTCCACAATCACCAGTGTCGTCAGCTCTCTTCAGAATCCGACCAGCAGTTGATCTTCACTAGGCTCAAATTTTCGGCACTCTGACTGATACTCAAATCATCATGTTTTCTAAGAGCTACAACACTTGCACACTTCATGAATTTTAGCAATAATCATGAATTGAAAGGGAGAATTTGGTGAAACCACATTCACTCATGGGGAACGCTTGCAGGAATAGTCTTGCAGAACACTGTAGCACTGTAGAGTCGCAGGGTAACACCACAGTTGGATGGTTGCCAGAAGTCAGTAGCAAACTCTTATGAAAAGAAAATAACCCAAACTACATTAATTAAGCCGGAGACTAAGGCATGAGATAATCACAAAATTGACTCCTGTCCCAATTAATTTGTATATATATATATATATATATATATATATATATATATATATATATATATATATATATATATACACACACGTCGTTTTGGCCCGCCTCATGGTGAGCGAAACTCACATGACGCTCTAACTCACAGGATCACGCAATCCTACAGGAATCAAGCACCCAGCATCGCTAGGTGTTTTACCTTGATGCGTATCAAGGTAAAACACCTTTCTGCACTTTATTTTAACTTAAAATGACTGTATTTTTGTTGTGTAGTAATGGATAATCTATTGTGATGTGTATTTTATTTATGGATGATCTATCCAGTGACAGCAAAGTGCTCTTCAGATATCAAAAGTACACCTACCTTTTTGTCACAAAAATTTATGATCATAAGTTTTTAAAATTAAGGGTACTAGACAAATTATTCATGCCATTTAGTGTTGGAATGTTTCCCTGGAAGCCGTCAACATGATTGCATCATGATGTTCATTTTGCTGTCAGGAGACAGGTTATGTGACCTACCACGTTTTCTGTTACGCAGTATTTTATATGACAATTCTTAATTCCGGTTAAAATTTTCACTTCGTATAAATTGACGTTTTGGCTTCCTGTTGCATTAAGGTACGGTATTATTATAGGCTTTTAGTGTTGATAATTTACTGATTCGACGTACTGTTGTAAACGTTCCCAGTTGTGTTGCTCAATACTACGTTTTGTTATCCCCCCTATGATTATTGCATTATTATTCTAATTATCATCATCTGCCAGTTTTGTCCTGGTTTAAGTTTAAACTATTCCTTAGTTGAGTTTATATCCCGTACCATTACTACTGGAAGTGGTTGCCATACGTGCACCACAGTAACCTTACCCATCATGAATAAGTGTTGTACCAGTACCCATCACAGGTGTCTTCAGTAACCATCGTGGGTAAGTGCTCCACAATTTTACGATGAGAGTCTACAAGAAATATGGTTAATGATGGAGTACACCTCTGGTTAATACTGTATTATGCGAGATATGTCACGAGACCGTCGTGGAAGACCTTATGGATGATTATACAATAAACAGTGGCACTCGCATATAACAGGATGTTATCAGATATCTAAGTCACTGATAAACGAATCTGGCATTCAGTGATTAATGTTCCTCCCTACACGTCCTCATCTTCCAACAAATCACCGAATATGTCATCTTCCGTCATACGATTTTAAATGTATCTTGACGCAAGTTAAGTTCATGTACTGACTGCTACGTAGTGAGAAATGTAAAGGTGTGCACTTACCTGTTTTTATAGGGTTGAGTTGCAGCTCTTGGGTCTTGACTCTCAACCCCTTCCGGGAGGTTCCTTAACGCCCGTGATGTCTCTTGGCCTAGGGAATTGAACCTGATCTCTATTCCCATGGGTCTATTCTGATTGCCTTCCATTACCCCAGACACTGCATTGCCTCTACGGGTTTAGCGCTCCCTCGTGAATACAATAATCGATTGTTTCATGTGCATTCCGGTTAGCAGGATTCGAACCCATGAGTGTGGTTTAGGTCTCTACGTGACGTCTTAGACCACTCAGCTACAGATGCCTCAAAACGCTAGGTAGCCTGGTTACAAGCCATGATTCTTTCTAGCGCCGTGCGCACCATTGAGCTTCGGGCATGGTCTCCATGCCCGAGGCTGTATGTTCTGGCCACACGAGCTATACTGTATGTTCTGGCCACACGAGCGATACTGTATGTTCTGGCCACACGAGCGATACTGTATGTTCTGGCCACACGAGCGGTACTGTATGTTCTGGCCACACGAGCGGTACTGTATGTTCTGGCCACACGAGCGATACTGTATGTTCTGGCCACACGAGCGATACTGTATGTTCTGGTCACACGAGCGGTACTGTATGTTCTGGCCACACGAGCGGTACTGTATGTTCTGGCCACACGAGCGATACTGTATGTTCTGGCCACACGAGCGGTACTGTATGTTCTGGCCACACGAGCGGTACTGTATGTTCTGGCCACACGAGCGATACTGTATGTTCTGGCCACACGAGCGATACTGTATGTTCTGGCCACACGAGCGATACTGTATGTTCTGGCCACACGAGCGGTACTGTATGTTCTGGCCACACGAGCGGTACTGTATGTTCTGGCCACACGAGCGGTACTGTATGTTCTGGCCACACGAGCGATACTGTATGTTCTGGCCACACGAGCGGTACTGTATGTTCTGGCCACACGAGCTATACTGTATGTTCTGGCCACACGAGCGATACAGTATGTTCTGGCCACACGAGCGGTACTGTATGTTCTGGCCACACGAGCGATACAGTATGTTCTGGCCACACGAGCGATACTGTATGTTCTGGCCACACGAGCGGTACTGTATGTTCTGGCCACACGAGCGATACAGTATGTTCTGGCCACACGAGCGGTACTGTATGTTCTGGCAACACGAGCGATACTGTATGTTCTGGCCACACGAGCTATACTGTATGTTCTGGCCACACGAGCGATACAGTATGTTCTGGCCACACGAGCGATACAGTATGTTCTGGCCACACGAGCGATACAGTATGTTCTGGCCACACGAGCGATACAGTATGTTCTGGCCACACGAGCGATACTGTATGTTCTGGCCACACGAGCGATACTGTATGTTCTGGCCACACGAGCGATACCGTATGTTCTGGCCACACGAGCGATACAGTATGTTCTGGCCACACGAGCGATACCGTATGTTCTGGCCACACGAGCGATACCGTATGTTCTGGCCACACGAGCGATACCGTATGTTCTGGCCACACGAGCGATACTGTATGTTCTGGCCACACGAGCGATACTGTATGTTCTGGCCACACGAGCGATACAGTATGTTCTGGCCACACGAGCGATACTGTATGTTCTGGCCACACGAGCGATACTGTATGTTCTGGCCACACGAGCGATACTGTATGTTCTGGCCACACGAGCGATACCGTATATTCTGGCCACACGAGCGATACCGTATGTTCTGGCGCCACGAGCGATACCGTATGTTCTGGCCACACGAGCGATACCGTATGTTCTGGCCACACGAGCGATACTGTATGTTCTGGCCACACGAGCGATACCGTATGTTCTGGCCACACGAGCTATACTGTATGTTCTGGCCACACGAGCGATACTG
The DNA here is from genome assembly GCA_009830355.1 of Cherax destructor. Classification (NCBI taxonomy): domain Eukaryota; kingdom Metazoa; phylum Arthropoda; class Malacostraca; order Decapoda; family Parastacidae; genus Cherax; species Cherax destructor. The sequence continues at coordinate 361,337 of WNWK01000513.1, read as the reverse complement.
TATGTTCTGGCCACACGAGCGATACTGTATGTTCTGGCCACACGAGCGATACTGTATGTTCTGGCCACACGAGCGATACTGTATGTTCTGGCCACACAAGCGATACTGTATGTTCTGGCCACACGAGCGATACTGTATGTTCTGGCCACACGAGCGATACCGTATGTTCTGGCCACACGAGCGATACCGTATGTTCTGGCCACACGAGCGATACCGTATATTCTGGCCACACGAGCGATACCGTATGTTCTGGCCACACGAGCGATACTGTATGTTCTGGCCACACGAGCGATACCGTATGTTCTGGCCACACGAGCGATACCGTATGTTCTGGCCACACGAGCGATACTGTATGTTCTGGCCACACGAGCGATACTGTATGTTCTGGCCACACGAGCGATACTGTATGTTCTGGCCACACGAGCGATACTGTATGTTCTGGCCACACGAGCGATACTGTATAATATGGCCACACGAGCTATACTGTAATGGCCACACGAGCGATACTGTATATTATGGCCACACGAGCGATACTGTATATTATGGCCACACGAGCGATACTGTATCAGTGCACTAGGCAGAAACAACCGGAGGTCTATACAGAGAAAGATCGCTGTCAGCAGGATTCGAACCTACGTTTGGAGGAGAATGAAATAAGTGGAGACCATGCCTGAGGTTCACTGGTGTGGCCGGCACTAGGAAGAAACATGGCTTGTAACCAGGCTACCTAGCGTTTGAGGCATCTGTAGCTGAGTGGTCCAAGGACGTCATGTAGGGAGCTAAACCAAACTCTTGCATAGCCTGCTGACCACAGTTGAATTAATGTCATGTTTCCACCTGGCTGGGGGCGCTCACTGAGGCTAGTCGAGTACACACATCTGATCTATCTTGTTGATCTGTTGCACTTTTTACATATTGTAAATATTGGTGGAGGGAAAATAGGGGTACTCGAAAACTACCCTGTGTGTTTGCCGCTGAAGAAACAAACTTAATCCCTTCCAGTAGGTCGTATACATATATTAGGAACACTAGTAGTGCCAGTACTAGTCCTTAAATGACCTCACTCATTTTTCTCATACTGATATATCATCCATTAATTTTAATTTCAACTTTTACTGTTAACAGGACAATTTTTTTTTTTGTTACTGGAATTGATTTCCTCAACTTATTACAATAAAACTTCCTTTACGTTGTGATGTTTAGAACATAAAGTAACTTTATATAAAGGTTATATAGAAAATTTTGCAAATATAAAATATTTATTTCATTAGTTAAATACAAATAAATAATTAGTATATTAAATAGGTAAACTTTAATGAGATCATTTTGATTATATTTTAAATATAAATACTGCAGAGAGGTCTGTCAAATGAAGAGGACACAGGCTGGTGTTGTCTTGGATCATCTTGACTTGTAGCTGCTGGATCCTGTATAACATGTATTCTCTTTCACAAGACGTTAATAGTTGCCGAGTGAACCTCACTGTTGTCGTACAGCAAGACACAGGTATAGTCTCCGGCGTATGTACTGGAGAAGTAGTGGAAGACGAGGTATGAGTGAGGAACGTGGGTTCCAGTGCCCAGAGAGTACACGTAGTTATTGTTGGACCATCTGTGCACCGGTTCACCTGTGGAGTACCGCCACTGCACCTGGTAGTGGTGAAGGTTGTCAATGGTTGATACCTCCGCCCTGCAGAATAAAAAAGCTTTCTCCATGTAACCAATATTCGCCGAGGTGCCGTTCACAATGAGTGCTTGACCCGACGACTTGTGATGGAGGGTGAGGGTGGCGGCGAGAGGGACCAGGAATAAGACCACCACTGCAGTTATGAACATGGTCTGCATGCTAAATGTTTTCTGTCCTGACATTTCTTATACTTTAGGAAGGCGTATGCAGAATTGTTTACTCTGGTGCTTTCTAGTTTTGTGGCAGGAGCGAGCTTCTGTGCTCAGTGATGTCTGGATTCCTTGTACTTCACCAAGTACATCGATCCTTTTTATATGTCCCTCAACAACATATTAAACATGTCTTTATCCTGAAATGGACTAACATAAACTTTCTTCGTGAATTGACTTTTCAATTTGTGTGTTCAAACGTTTCCCCGGCAGCCCTCGCCATGAGGTCGCCATGTTTGTTGTGTGATATAGACTTGTGATAATCATCACATTATCATGCCCAGGCTATCGGGCGACCACGTTTCTGTGATATATTGTATTTCGTATTTCATATTTCTTTATTCCAATTAAATTCACAAATATAATTTGTTTTCCTAACTTTTCAATGTGGTTGCATTAGGTACGGTATTATTAGAGGCATATTATGGTAATACGTAGTAATATAATGATGGGTCATACTGTGGCAAACGTTTCCATTTGTGCTGTTATTCACTCCACTCGCCTGCCTCTTAGCCATTCCCTTGTTATAGAAATAATGTTCCTAGCGATTGTTTCTTGATATATTATTATACATTTATTAAATGATTATACAGGTATTTACGACAAAAATATACTTTCGGGCTTGGTAAATGCAAATTTACAAATAATCCACATTTAGAGAGATATTTGCCCAAGAAGAGGTCTCGGTCCATCATAGTTTACTATCTAGTTGTGAGATATTTGTTAATTGTTCAAATGCAAATTATTTTAATGCTTTTTCCATTGGTCACTTCTGTGAATGCTTCATATAATTGTGACTTTAAGTAACATAGAGGGAAGTGTAAAACCAATTTTAAGAAAAAAATCAACATGTTTCATTAATGAATCGTTGAAACGGTTTAAAAAATAATGTGTAATTTTAGAGTTTATTGTTTTCGTCTTATTGTTTTGGCTCAAGGTAAGACTTATAGTATTAAAATATAAAGCTAGTTAATGTGGAAACTGAGGATTAAAAAAATTATTGCGAATTTTAGCGTTTCTGGTCAAAAATTATTTTGAAGTCTTCGTTTCCTCGCGGAGGATTGACTTACATGTTACCTAATGCGAGCATAATACTAAGTACAAACCTTATGTAACTTTAAGTGACCTCTGCTCCCAAATTAGAAATGATGAAGATTTTATTATATGCATGGTTTATTTAAATTATAATAAAAATGGGAAAAAGTGCTAGTCATTCTTTTAAAAAGTATCCACATCAGTAATAGCAAAAGATACAGCGAATATTGAAAATTTATACTGGTGTGCTTTATACAATTCTGGTATTAATTCACCTGGAAATATGTGTGAATAATTATTTTCATGCATTGTAATACATGATAAAACGAAGACGCATAGTGTTGTATAATAGTGACCACCCACACAAGTGGTCGTCCGGTGTATGATAACGACTTGTTTCTGAAGATGTTCAAACTTGTCAAGAGTTGCTATCTCCATATCAGTGACGACGGCACAAGCCAGAAAACGTTAGGCAACGTTACCATAGGCGGGTAACGTATTCTTTCCGAGTTTCTCATCATGTATATATTAAGGCATGGAGTTCTTAAGGCATGGAGTTGACTCAGAGGTATCATACCAATTCACTCTCAGCCCAAGCCCAAGATTATTTCGTTGTACACAGAAATATACCTAACCATAAAACATGGTTCAGATGACAATTTTCAGACTTTTCTTAGGCTTATCCATGACCGCTCTTTCTGCTTCCCTCACGCTCCACCACAAGTCGTTGGGTCAAGCAGTCATTATGAACGGCACCTCGGTGGATATTGGTTACATGGAGGAAGCCTTCTTGTTCTGCAGGGCAGAGGTTACCACTGACAACGTGCACCACTGCCAGGTACAGTGGCGGTACCCCACAGGAAGCATGGTAGACAGATGGTCCAACAATAACTACTACGTATACTCCCTGGGCACTGGCACCCACGTCCCTCACTCCTACCTCGTCTTCCACTACTTCTCCAGTACATACGCCGGAGATTACACCTGTGTCTTGCTTTACGACGACACTGAGGTTCACTCTACGACGATCAACATCTCGTCACGACAACAAAGATAACATGAGCTGCAGATCCAGAAATATTTATTGTTATTTATTCATTGTAATGTTTCTCTGTGATATTACCGAAATTTAATAAATTAATGTAAAATAATATGACATTTTTTCTTAACGTAATCCTACAACAGCGTTTTCAGAAAAGTTTATGAATTGTCAGTGAAACTATGAATAGTATAATTCTTATTTAATTAATAGAGTAATGAGCAGCATGAATACGTCACCGAAACGTGTCTAATAAAGTACTTAACATTACACATTATTATTACTACATTCGTGGGGGAGCGCTGAACCTGTATGGACCACACAGCGCCTGAAGTAATGGAAGGCATTCAGACTCGATTTAATTGGAGCACTGGCTCAATTCCTTAGATCAAGAGCCTTTCGCCATCAACAATGACACTCCCTGGAGGCGTTAATATTACACAGCATAATTCATTACTTACATAGGTACATCAGCAGTGTTGTACCTATCAAACAAACAGGTTACTACTAAAAACCTGTAATAATTTATGTGTATAATACATATTTATTTTCCGAGGCTATTATCAGAGGTGGAAGCCAGCCCCCACACACACACACACACACACACACACACACACACACACACACACACACATAATATGTAATCATAAGTTTTTAAAAAAGTATAGGTACTTTCTAACGGTACCAATTTGTTCATATTTGATCGGAGATCTTTGGCATATGAAGTAAGCAAGCCATGGGCTTCCTCAAAGAGCTGGTTTCATCGCTCCTAACAGCAAACAGTATCCCGAGGGGTGCCACCTTTCTCTCCAGCACCACAGTGTGGCGGTCCTAAAAGGGAGTGTCTACTGTATTTTGGGTTCACGACCGGCGGCCGAGGAGCTCCACAACTTAATTTAAAAATTTCCATATTCTGAGGCTGGTCGAGCACACACATACTTGTTTATCTTGTATAAGGTGAAAAGCTAATTGCAGTGAATGAGCTCAGTTTGCTCTCTCTCTCTCTCTCTCTCTCCTCTCTCTCTCTCTCTCTCTCTCTCTCCTCTCTCTCTCTCTCTCTCTCTCTCTCTCTCTCTCTCTCTCTCTCTCTCTCTCTCTCTCCTCTCTCCTCTCTCTCCTCCCCCTCTCCCCCATCTTGCTGCTGTTTCACTTTATTCAGAAAGAATAAAAAAGTCAATACTGTGGCTGAAACAGTACACAAATTTCACTCATATAAGAGACTGAAACTTATAACGACGTTTCGGTCTGATTTGGATCATAAACAAGTCACACAGAAAGGGAAGGGAAGTGTGGGTTATTTGTGCACTTTGTACATACTCTAAATATTGGTAGAGGGAATATACTGGTACTAAAAAACTGCCCATGTGTTTGCCTTTATTTGCTTGGGGATTGTTCTTTGTCTGAAGACTTGATTTATGGTCAGGTATAACACGTCTTTTCTTTATGTACCTGTGTTCGTAATATGGTAACTTGTCCGAGATTTGAACCTGGGACCTCCAGCAATAAAGGAAAGGACGTATCCTAGTACGTATGTTGGAAAATGAAGGCAATAAGTTCGTATCATTGTTTTCAAAGTTAGGTTGAATTTTTCCAGTACCCATTGTGACGATGATAAACTGCTAAAAATGCTGCTTAAATACGAACAAGTTCTGCAGTAAAATTGTTACTCCTTATGTCTACAGTTGCTCCTTGTGGCAGTTACTTAGCTTTAAGACATTGACAAAGAAAACTAACTAAATTTTACTAATTTTGTATGAAGGGAAGACAATCCCTTCAGCTATTGTTATTGTTTTGTTATGATGTCACACTACCCATCGAAAGGATGTATCCACTCTTAGGGTTGGGGGGGTTCATGCGTCGAGTATGTTACAATTTATTCGGTGTTCATCACACTCACTTGCATTCCCTCTGTAGCAGCCGAATTAATGTTAAGTTTCCATACCTGGCTGGGAGCAGGCTCACTGTGGCTGGTCGAGTACACACCAGTCTATCTTGTATGAGGTGAAAAGCGCCTGAGTGCCCTTCCTTTGCTCTCTCGCTTTTTACTAACTTGTTGCTCTATTGCACTGTACACATTGTAAATATTGGTGGATGAAATATACGGATACTCAAAAGCTGCCATTTGAGTTTGTCTTTGCCTTTTTTTTTTTTTTTTTCCTGAGAACTGTTCCTTGTCTGGAGACGATTTCCGGCCAGGTACAGCAGGTCTTTCTTTGTGTACCTGTGTTTGTAATAGTTTTATATCCTTTCTGCCGAAGTAATCAAGTTCAGTTTCTCCAGTCACTCATGCATTCCTCTCAGCCTAGGTCTAGTCTTGTTGCAATCCTTTGAACTATTTCAAGTTTCTGTACATGTTTTACCCAATGAATGGCTCCTCACTGAAGTCACATACTCTTTATAATGGACCTAACATATGTCGTGTGTAAAACTCGGTATGGGTTTTCTACTTCCTTAATGTTCTTTGAAGTTTGCTAGTGTTACATATGCTGCTGAAGTTTGGTGTCATATTTGCCCCAAGAATTTTGTCTAACTGCTTACAGTTCCTGTCATAGGCTGCACTGTCTCCAGTCTTCCCTTTCCCTCAATACACATGACTGAATTCTTTTTATTGAACTTCAAGTTGGTCAATATCGTCAGCCTGTGAAGGTCTCCTTGGAGTCCACGTCTACCTATTTTTATTCTTATTGTGATTCATCAGCAAAGAAACGCAAATTTATCACCTTCCAGTAGGTCGTATACGTACATCAGGAACACTAGTAGTGCTAGTACTAGTTCTTATATAATAACACGTTTTTCCTTACTCATATATGATTCATTAATGGTAATCTGTCAACTTTTACTGTTAACAGGACAGTTTTTTTCATTGTCACTGGAAATGGCTTTTCACAACTTATTACAATAAATTTAACTTTACATTGTGATGTTTAGAACATAAAGTAACGTTATATGAAGGTTACATAGAAAATTTTGCAAATATAAAATATTTATTTCATAAGTTAAATACAAATAAATAATTAGAATATTAAATAGGTAAACTTTAGTGAGATCATTCTGATCATTACATTTTAAATATAAATACTGCAGAGAGGTCTGTCAAATGAAGAGGACACAGGCTGGTGTTGTCTTGGATCATCTTGATTTGTAACTGCTGGATCCTGTATAACATGTATTCTCTTTCACAAGACGTTGATAGTTGCCGAGTGAACCTCACTGTTGTCGTACAGCAAGACACAGGTATAGTCTCCGGCGTATGTACTGGAAAAGTAGTGGAAGACGAGGTATGAGTGAGGAACGTGGGTTCCAGTGCCCAGAGAGTACACGTAGTTATTGTTGGACCATCTGTGCACCGGTTCACCTGTGGGGTACCGCCACTGCACCTGGTAGTGGTGAAGGTTGTCATTGGTTGACACCGCCCTGCAGAACAAAAAAGCTTCCTCCATGTAACCAATATCCGCTGAGGTGCCGTTCACAATGAGTGCTTGACCCGACAACTTGTGATGGAGGGTGAGGGTGGCGGCGAGAGGGACCAGGAAGAAGACCACCACTGCAGTTATGAACATGGTCTGCATGCTAAATGTTTTCTGTCCTGACATTTCTTATACTTTAGGAAGGCGTATGCAGAATTGTTTACTCTGGTGCTTTCTAGTTTTGTGGCAGGAGCGAGCTTCTGTGCTCAGTGATGTCTGGATTCCTTGTACTTCACCAAGTACATCGATCCTATTTATATGTCCCTCAACAACATATTAAACATGTCTTTATCCTGAACTGGACTAACATAAACTTTCTCCGTGAAGCAAGTTTGACGTGAATTGATTTTTCTGTTTGTGTTCAAACGTTTTCCCGGCAGCCCTCGCTATGAGGTCGCCATGTTTGTTGTGTGATATAGACTTGTGATAATCATCACATTATCATGCCCAGGCTATCGGGCGACCACGTTTCTGTGATATATTGTGTTTCGTATTTTATTTTATTTATTTATTCCAATTAAATTTACAAATATAATTTGTTCTCCTGACTTTCCAATGTGGTTTCATTAGGTACGGTACCACTAGAGGCATATTATGGTAATACAGTGGACCCCCGGTGTTCGTTCAACTCCCAACTCAAACAATTATGCAAGTGTATTTTTGTAAGTGCTTTTGTAAATGTATTTTTGGGGGTCTAAAAGGACTAGTCTAATTTACATTATTCCTAATGGGAATAAATTCGTTTGGTAATGGCACTTGAACAGCATTCTGGAACGAATAAATTACGAAAACCGTAATGATGGGTCATACTGTGGCAAACGTTTCCATTTGTAATGTTATTCACTTCACTCGCCTGCCTCTTAGCCATTCTCTTAAATATTGTTGCCAGCGATAGTATTTTAATATCAAGTTATAAATTTATTAAATTATTATACAGGTATTTGCCACAAAATAATATAGTTTCAGGTTTAGTGAATGCAAATTATTTGTGAATTGGTCAAATACAAATTATATATTATTTTGATTCTTTGTCCATTGGTCACTTCTGTAAATGCTTCATGTAATTGTTGTCTTAAGCAATACAGAAGAAAGTGCAACACCACTTTTAATACAATGCTCAATATGTTTCATTAGTGAACTATTGAAACAATTTGGAAAAATATTAATATATAATCAAATTTACTATTATTTTATTTACTTATGTATACAGAGACTATGCGTTGAATACTGTTCCAGTTAAAGTCCGCTTGTTGCCTTCGTTGAGTTTAGGTAGATGCATTTTTAACTTATTCCAGTGTTAAACTTTGGTTCATGGTAAGATTGTTAGTATATTAAAATATTATAAAACTAGTGAATGTCAAAACATATAAAGGGACATCCTGTAATTGTGTGGGCGGTTTCAATTTATTTTACTGTAAACAAAAATAAGTCCTCGTGAAAGATTGACTTAAGTGTCACCTAAATACGATCATAATGCTCCTTAAATACAAACCTGATGTCACCCAAATATACTACCTTAAAGTGACCTCTGCCCCAAATAATACAAAATGATGTTGATTTTATAACATGCTTGCTGTATTTTAAATTAATTAAAATGAGAAAAATGGAAAAACTGCTCGTCATTTTTAAAAAAAACATCTATATCAGTAATAGCAAATAATAGAGAATCTTGAAACTTTATACTTGTGTTCATTATACACTTCTGGTATCAATTCGTCGGGAATTATTTGTGAAGGATGATTTTTTTATGCAGTGTAATACAGGATACCACGAAGACGCACCATGTTGTGTGATAGTAACTGCCCACACTAGTGGTCTGGTGTGTGATAGTAACTGCCCACACTAGTGGTCTGGTGTGTGATAGTAACTGCCCACACTAGTGGTCTGGTGTGTGATAGTAACTGCCCACACTAGTGGTCTGGTGTGTGATAGTAACTGCCCACACTAGTGGTCTGGTGTGTGATAGTAACTGCCCACACTAGTGGTCTGGTGTGTGATAGTAACTGCCCACACTAGTGGTCTGGTGTGTGATAGTAACTGCCCACACTAGTGGTCTGGTGTGTGATAGTAACTGCCCACACTAGTGGTCTGGTGTGTGATAGTAACTGCCCACACTAGTGGTCTGGTGTGTGATAGTAACTGCCCACACTAGTGGTCTGGTGTGTGATAGTAACTGCCCACACTAGTGGTCTGGTGTGTGATAGTAACTGCCCACACTAGTGGTCTGGTGTGTGATAGTAACTGCCCACACTAGTGGTCTGGTGTGTGATAGTAACTGCCCACACTAGTGGTCTGGTGTGTGATAGTAACTGCCCACACTAGTGGTCTGGTGTGTGATAGTAACTGCCCACACTAGTGGTCTGGTGTGTGATAGTAACTGCCCACACTAGTGGTCTGGTGTGTGATAGTAATGCCCACACTAGTGGTCTGGTGTGTGATAGTAACTGCCCACACTAGTGGTCTGGTGTGTGATAGTAACTGCCCACACTAGTGGTCTGGTGTGTGATAGTAACTGCCCACACTAGTGGTCTGGTGTGTGATAGTAACTGCCCACACTAGTGGTCTGGTGTGTGATAGTAACTGCCCACACTAGTGGTCTGGTGTGTGATAGTAACTGCCCACACTAGTGGTCTGGTGTGTGATAGTAACTGCCCACACTAGTGGTCTGGTGTGTGATAGTAACTGCCCACACTAGTGGTCTGGTGTGTGATAGTAACTGCCCACACTAGTGGTCTGGTGTGTGATAGTAACTGCCCACACTAGTGGTCTGGTGTGTGATAGTAACTGCCCACACTAGTGGTCTGGTGTGTGATAGTAACTGCCCACACTAGTGGTCTGGTGTGTGATAGTAACTGCCCACACTAGTGGTCTGGTGTGTGATAGTAACTGCCCACACTAGTGGTCTGGTGTGTGATAGTAACTGCCCACACTAGTGGTCTGGTGTGTGATAGTAACTGCCCACACTAGTGGTCTGGTGTGTGATAGTAACTGCCCACACTAGTGGTCTGGTGTGTGATAGTAACTGCCCACACTAGTGGTCTGGTGTGTGATAGTAACTGCCCACACTAGTGGTCTGGTGTGTGATAGTAACTGCCCACACTGTGGTCTGTGTGTGATAGAACGCCCACACTAGGGTCTGGTGTTGATAGTAACGCATAGTGGTCTGGTGGTGATAGTAACGCCCACACTAGTGGTCTGGTGTGTGATAGTAACTGCCCACACTAGTGGTCTGGTGTGTGAATATGTGTGTCTGTGTGTGTAATAGCCCACAGTGGTCTGTGTGTGATAATGCAATATGCGTGTGTTATGAATATGGCTGTGTTGTGTTGCCCCATGGTCGGGTGTGATAGTAACTGCCCACTAGTGGTCTGGGTGTGATAGTAACTGCCCACATAGTGTCTGGTGTATAGTAACTGCCACACTAGTGGTCTGGTTGTGATAGTAACTGCCCACACAGTGGTCTGGTGGATAGTAACTGCACACTAGTGGTCTGGTGTGTGATAGTAACTGCCACTGTTTGGTGTAGTACCCCACATTGGTTGGTGTGTATGCACCTGTGGTTGGTGGTGTTGCCCACACTAGTGTCTGTGTGATAGTAACTGCACACTAGTGGTCTGTGTGTGATAACTCCAACTAGTGGTCTGGTGTGTGATAGTAACTGCCCACACTAGTGGTCTGGTGTGATGACTGCCCACATGGTCTGGTGTGTAGTAACTGCCCACACTAGTGGTCTGGTGTGTGTAGTAATGCCCACACTAGTGGTCTGGTGTGATGAACTGCCCACACTAGTGGTCTGGTGTGTGTAGTAACTGCCCACACAGTGGTCTTGTGTGTGTATGCCACAGCTGTGTCTGGTGTGTTAGAACTGCCCAACTAGTGGTCTGGTGGTGATGTAACTGCCCACCTAGTGTGTTGGATAGTAACTGCCCACACTAGTGGTCTGGTGTGATAGTAACTGCCCACACTAGTGGTCTGGTGTGATAGTAACTGCCACACTATGGTCTGGTGTGATAGTAACTGCCCACACTAGTGGTCTGTGTGTGATAGTAACGCCCCACTAGTGGTCTGTGTGAAGTATGCCCACTAGTGGTCTGGTGTGATTAACTGCCCACACTAGTGGTCTGGTGTGTTAACTGCCACAGTGGTGGTGTGATAGTAACTGCCCACATAGTGGTCTGGTGGTGATAGTAACTGCCCACTAGTGGTCTGGTGTGTATAGTAACTGCCCACACTAGTGGTCTGGTGTGTGATAGTAACTGCCCACTAGTGGTCTGGTTGTGATAGTAACTGCCCACACTAGTGGTCTGGTGTGTGATAGTAACTGCCCACACTAGTGTCTGGTGTGTGTAGTAACTGCCCACCTAGTGGTCTGGTGTGTATATGCCCACACTAGTGGTCTGGTGTGTGATAACTGCCCACACTAGTGGTCTGGGTGTGATAGAACTGCCCACACTGGGTTGGTTGTGATAGTAACTGCCCACACTAGTGGTCTGGTGTGTGATAACTGCCCACACTAGTGGTCTGGTGTGATAGTAACTGCCACATGGTCTGGTGTGTAGACTGCCCACTAGTGGTCTGGGTGTGTAGCACCAGTTGGTGTGTTGATAGTGCTGTGTGTCTGCATATGTCTGGAATGTCTGGCAATTGCCCTGTGTTGTGTTGTAGTGACTGGTGGTGTGATAGTAACTGCCCACACTGGGTTTGAAGTAACTGCCCCACTGTGGTCTGGTGTGTGATAGTAACTCCCACTGTGGTCTGGTGTGTATAGTAACTGCCCCACTAGTGTCTGGTGTGTGTAACCCACTAGTGGTCTGTGTTGATAGTAACTGCCCACTAGTGGTCTGGTGTGTGATAGTAACTGCCACACTAGTGGTCTGGTGTTGAAGTAACTGCCCACACTAGTGGTCGGTGTTGAATGTAACCCCACATAGTGGTCTGTGTGTGTAGTAACTGCCCACACTAGTGGTCTGGTGTGTGATAGTAACTGCCCACACTTGGGTCTGTGTGTGATAGTAACTGCCCACACTAGTGGTCTGGTGTTGATAGTAACCCACACTGGTGGTCTGGTGTTGATAGTAACTGCCCACACTATGGTTGGTTGTGATAGTAACTGCCCACACTAGTGGTCTGGTGTGTGATAGTAACTGCCCACTAGTGGTCTGGTGTGTGATAGTAACCCCCACTGTGGTTGGGTGTGATAGTAACTGCCACACTAGTGGTCTGGTGTGTGTAAACTGCCAACACTGTGGTCTGGTGTGTGATAGTAACTGCCCACACTGGTGGTCTAGTGTTTGATAGTAACTGCCCACACTGGTGGTCTGGTGTGTGATAGTAACTGCCCACACTAGTGGTCTGGTGTGTGATAGTGACCACCCACACTAGTGGTCTGGTGTGTGATAGTAACTGCCCACACTAGTGGTCTGGTGTGATAGTGACCACCCACACAAGTGGTCTGGTGTGTGATAGTGACCACCCACACAAGTGGTCTGGTGTGTGATAGTGACCACCCACACAAGTGGTCTGGTGTGTGATAGTGAACACCTTCACAAATGGTAGTCTGGTTAATTTCAATAAATCTTCTCAGTTGATGCACAAACATGTCAATAGCAGTGTTACATGTCAGTGTCGACAGCACAAGCCAGAAAACGTTAAGCAACGTTACCGTGGGGTGACGTATTCAATCACAGTTTCTCTTACGTTGGAAGTCACTGGAAGAACGTAAAGATAAGTTTAAACCTGTTTATAGTCTTGAAGACTCCTCGATGGAAACCAAGAAAATCCCATAAATTGCAATAAATGCTTGTTACAAAATCTGAGTTAAATCAGGAGATTTAAAGATACAGTAAACTTGGGATTATCCATTTCCTGCGGATGTTTGCCTCGCTTGTGATAATACTAACACCTTTAGTAAACGTGATTTATATACTGTATATATATATTTATTGGTTATCCATGACCAAAAGTTCGTCGACGGAGCCAGGATCTGGGATAATCTAACGGGCTCTGAAACCAGGCCTGCTCCCCCGAACAACTACAAACAGTCGCACTGGGATGGCCCATTAGTAGAGAATATAGCCTCAGCAATGCTTCAGTGTGTGTCAGGGAAGGATAGAGCCAGCCTCCTGGCAGTGAGAGCTCATCATGCAGGGGACTTTCTGTTGGCTGTTCCCAATTCCAGCCTTGGCACACGCCTCGACCCACAGACCATCCGCATTGGTGTTGCCCTTCGACTTGCCGCCCCTATTCTCGCCGAACACAGGTATATTTGTGGCAGTGAAGCAGCTGACCGATTCGGGTACCATGGTCTTGTGTGTCGTAAATCCGAGGGAAAGATTGCAAGACACGAAGAGGTTAATAACATTATCAAGAGGAGCCTCACAACAGCCGGATGCCCAGCAGTAAGGGAGCCACCCCAACTATGCAGATCTGATGGCAGCCAAAAGCGTCCAGATGGTATCACCCTCGAAGCCTGGACAGACGGCAAGCAGGTGGTGTGGGACTACACATGTGCATCTACCTTGCCTGATACCTATCTCCAATACACCAGGGAGGAAGGAGGGGCAGCTGCCACCTTCAGGGAGTCCCAGAAGTCGAGAAAATATGGAGAACTTGCCCATCATTATATGTTTGTTCCCATTGGCTCAGAGACCCTTGGCTCATGGGGAAAGAGTGCATCTAAGTTCCTCAAGGAGCTGGGCAAAAGACTCAACAGGGTAATTAGGGATCCCAGGGCAGCTAGTTTTCTGTTCCAGCGACTCAGCGCTGCTGTTCAGAGGGGTAATGCATGCTGTATTTTGGGCACGCGCCCCAGCTCTTGAGGAGCTGGATGAGATTTTCGCATTATAATCAGTGACAAACATGTAACAATATGTACTAGACATGTTTCTCTCACACCTTATATACTGTATATGCCATCTTTATAACAATGTATCTCTTAAATCTTTTGTACCATATTATGTAATATATATATATATATATATATATATATATATATATATATATATATATATATATATATATATATTATTGGTTCATTGGTGCTCCTGTAAGTTAAATTTCTCAAATGTCAGATATTATTTTGTTTATTTTTGTAATAGTTCTTCGGGTTATATTTACAACCTGTCAACCACACGTGTTACCTTACACCTTCTGTCCCTGTTAGTCGACTGGTGTGGGTCGCATCCTGGGGGACAAGATTAAAGGACCCCAATGGAAATAAGATAGTCCCCGGTGACGTACTGACTTGGGTTATCCTGGGTGGATTTTCTTCCGGGTTAACAATCAGAAGAAACCTTATTTTATCAATATTATGAAGAATGCTGTAATTAATAAAATTGTAATAAACTCAGCCTATACACTGAGGTACACACCTACTAGCAAATCTACCCCACTTATATAAAAAAAATCCATAGCAGCAACAAAATAATAAGAACAGTTGACACTAATATGATATATAGAGTATAAATGCTTACGTTTATAATAGTATATGGTAGGAAATAATATCAGAAAACGTTAGCGCCTAGGTAACCCGCGCTCTGGACCAGTGCTGCTAGACACCGCTGTGATTATCATGTTTTATTGCACTGAGCGTACATGCTCAGAGCTTGTCGAGGGCTAGCCGAGGGATGTATTAACAGAAATTACGAGAGTAATTCGTGTTTAACAAATGAATTCGTCTTGAGAGTGCACATTCATATAATTTTTTGACGAATGTGTAATATATTCTTCGGGGTGATGTGAGCAATGTACCCGGTGAAGTATATTAAAAATCAAGACCTGAACAAGGACAGTATCTCTCTTCTGCCACAAAACTTGAGAACACCAGAGTGTGCGGCTCTGCATACTGCTGACGTCGGGTCAGTCATTGTGAAGGGCACCTCTGTGTTCCTCAGGGCGGAGATGACGACCACTGACAACCAGCACCGCTGTCTGGTGCTGATAATAAAACAACAATAATAATTATAATAATAATAATAGTCTTTATTTCTAAAAAAAAAATATACAGCTGATATAGGATTAGTTGACATTATTGGCATACTTTATACAAAGCCCCTGGTTATGCAGTTTTTCGGACAGCTTTAAAATCAACTTACAATTACCGGATGATTAATTTAGTTAGTTTACAAGAATACTAAAGTTTGCAATCTTTGACATAAGACTTTGGTTTTTGATTTTGACATTTTTGTCAAAATAAAAAACAGATACTAATCTGTATTTCGGTACATACATACATACATGTATAACATCTCGGGCAATACAGACCAGACTATACCTAAAATTTACATAGTTTTCTTTTTTCTCCAAGTGTGTAATACACGGAATTAATAGGAACTTAAAAATAAATACACATTATAAGTTAATTCAGTAAATATCACAAAGAAATATAATTGTTTAGTTTACAAAGGTGAGTAGTACTAGTTTCTTAAATTACAGTACAAAATATAATGATAAAGTATATATTCATTGAGAATTATTTCTGCAGTTAAGTAAGTAAAGGGTTGCAGCCTATATTGTAAAATATGGGAGTTGAAAGAAAAAACTGAGACAAGAACTGGGATAGGATTTAATGGGGAAAAACGTTCAGTATTTATCATAGATTATTACTATCAAGATCACATTAAGGTACAGAGGTGCTTGTTAACAGTAGCTTTGAAGCAGTTGGTAGATGGCGAACCTTTGCAATTTTCACACTGGTTCCTCTCCCACTGAGATAGGGTAACCCGAAAAAGAAACACTTTCACCATCATTCACACTATCACTGTCTTGCCAGAGGCGCGCAGATACGACAGCTCAGATGTCCCTTCAAACAACAAATATCTCACCCCTCCTTTAGAGTTCAGGTACTGTACTTACCACCTCCTGGACTCGGGTCCGGCTAACCGGTTTCTCTGAGTCCCTCACACTCCAACAGCTCATGTCCAAAAAAAACATTTGCCTCCACTCCTAACACGTTCACACATGCCTGCTGGGTATCCAAGCCCCTTGAACACAAAAACACTTTTACCCCCTCCCTCTATCCTTTCCTAGGACGACCCCTACCCTCAGACACATTCCACTGCCTCCTCACTGCCACATTCACAACCCATGCTTTACACTCATGAGTGTTGGTACCGCTCTAACTTTAATATATATATATATATATATATATATATATATATATATATATATATATATATATATATATATATATATATATATATATATATATATATCACATATTAACCAAAAATATTTAACAAATATATTGTTTTGTGTATGTTCTGTGCAGATAAATTTCACATACTGTTTAATATTCAGACTATTTATATAGTTACTGAGACACTTTGAACAGTGACCAAAATATAAGCATCCATATTTAAAAATAAATAAACGAGAGAATATAAATATTTATACGTTTTATTAATAAACACTTTTCAAGGTTCATACAGAAGGTAACTAAAACATGTTCTCTGATGTATTCCATATATTGAGAATTATTTGTGATGGTGTATACCGTCACGAGGATTTAAATTTAACAATTGACAGATTTTTTTTTATAAAAGAGGAAGTTATTTTCATACACAAAATAAACGTTTCCTATATACTATTTTATACACTTTCGGCTTTTCTAATACTGAAATTTTATTGATCTAGAAATGTAACCATAATTATTACACGTAGATACTTTGGACCACAAGAACAACTTTACTAACAACCACTGTTGTTGATGACTGCTCCTTACTGACTGGCTGAACTGTTTACTTGCTGGACTACGGACTAGCTGGTTTGTGGACTGATTAAACAACGGACTTGCAAACTTCGGTCTGGACGCAGGAATCAAAGCAACATTTGCGGTTCGTTAAGCACTCGCTGTCGGTCGTGCATTGCTGTGGTCTTGCCCTGGTGGCCGGGCAGGCTGGACGCGCTGGTGGACAGCTGCCTCCTCCAGGCCCTGAGGAGGGAGGGACAAGCAATATACACACATATTAGTGACGCATAAACATGGGAATAATGTTTTTGAAATAATGTCCTGACAGCAAAACTACTTAGGGCACGCTTTAGTTACGACGGCTTGTTTAGAAGTCAGCATAAGATCAGTCTGAAATTACATATGGCATAATATTCGAAACTTGTAAAAAAATGTTTTTATTAGAGAAGTAATATTTTAGTGATATAACTTTTTATTAAACTTTCAGGACAGTATTTTGGAAAATGTGATATGTAGAATTTCATTTGTTGCATGTAGCGTAGTTTCTCATGAACTCACTGCTGACAGTGATGGGTCTCGCAGTTCCGACTCCTGGATTGACTCCTGAGACAGTATTGATTCCTGTGTTTCCCCCAGGAAACCCTCCGACTCCGAAATTACCTCCGGGGAATCTACCGCCTCCGAGGTTACCCCCTGGAAAGCCTCCACCTCCGAAGTTACCCCCAGGGAAACGTCCAGTTCCGAAGTTACCTCCAGGAAAACCTCCTCCGAAGTTACCTCCCTGGATAACTCTACCACCAAAGAATCCCGGGTTGCCGGAACCACCTCCATGGTGAGCGAACCTGAGGAACCTTTGGTATCCATGGGCAGATGATTGGCTGCCTAGGGTGAGACTAATGACCAGGACGAGGAGGACGTGAAGGCGAGTCATCTCAAGCACTGTGATCACCAATAGTTCTGGAAATGTAAGAATAATCCATGATGCGCTGACTATCATAACAGAGAGCAGAATAAAGGTGTGTCACTAAGATATAAATCAGACCTTATTATTAAGACCTCACTGACGGGTCACCTGTAGGCAAGGCCTAACGAGGGTTAATACATATCACCTTAGTTTCGACAGCAGACACTCAGTTCGCTTAAGCTTCTTTAACTCAACTATACTCTCCTAAAATAGTATAAATAATTCAAACTACATGTAAATTGCACTGTAATTTTTTTTTATTGAATTCATGTCTATACAAACAACTTATTACGAGTATAATCATATAGTGAACATGTAAATAGTTTATTACCGCTATAATTTGCTTAGCTATCAAGACTTTGGGACTCAAGTTCCTGGACCCATTTTGCGCCTCAGTAATCCTTTAACTACCTCCCATAGGATAGGTATGGGGGTGCATAGTAAAGTTATTAAACATATGAAGTAAAAAATAGTGAAGGCAACAGTGGTGTAAAATTGAGAAATTCGCAGTCTCGTGAAATTAGCAAATTGTGTAAGGAGCATTAGAGGTCACTGCGGCACCAGCTAGACCACTAGACTGCTGCACCAGCTAGACTATTAGACCGCCGTACTAGCTAGACCACTGGACCACCACCGTTCCAGTTAGACCACAAATGTACAAGATCTCTCGAACTTTGATGTGAAGACTTTAAATAGTCGTGGCCTAACCAAGAGAGTAGTGATGATGCGTGTGATGTAGGGGGATTTGTACCCAAGTACTCTTTGCATGAATTTTAATTATGATGTAATGGCAAGTACACACACACTTCTCCAATATTTATGGTAACCTACGCTGATGACATTTTTCTCAGCATATTCGGCCGCCTCCAGCTAAGGCAAGGGACCCAAGAAAAGGAATAAAAATCCCACTTTTTTAAATAATTTCATACAGAGGAGGAGGTTACCAAGTTCTTGTTCCCAGTGAACCTACGTACGACACGTATTGCTTTACTGGGGAGAATTCTCAACCTCTTCCCCATAGAACTGGAAAGGAAGTGTTATAGGAATAAAAATAGTAAGGGAAAACTAAAAATTCTATTCACTAAATGTGAATAGAAATTAGTAAGATATACTTGTCGTCTTACGTGTTTATTAGATAAAAGATTAGGAATTTTGCTAGAGTACAAAACAGTTAAGAGACTTCCGTTTAGCAGTCATCTGGCAGGACTTTCGAAGTTGATTACTGTCTACTAGTTTACTACATATGGTGACGCTGTATGACCCTTGTGGTTTAGCGCTTCTTTTGATTATGATAATAATAATACATATGGTGACATATACCAACTATATACACAATGCCTTAATATTTATAGCAACGTTGGTGCAATATACACTGTTGGTGCAATATACACTGCCTTAATATGCATGCTGACACATCTGAGAGGCGGGTTTCAGGTACTCGTGGTCACAGCGAGATGCAACAGGTGCAGATGAATCACAGGGATGCTAGGAAATACTTTTTTAGCCTTAGTGTGATCAGGAAGGGAAACAGCCTAGACAGTGAAGTGGTAGAGGCAGAATCTTTATACAGGTCTAAGTATCTTAAGTATAGGTATGATTGGCTCATGCAGCCAGGAGTGAAACCAGTAACGTCCAGCAAAGAGGTGGGGCCAGGAGCTGAGACTCGACAGCGGCAACCACAATTTGGTGAGCGGCCGCGCGCGCGCACACACACACACACACACACACACACACACACACACACACACACACACACAGAGGAGCTATGAATCGACCCCTGCAACCACAGTTAGGTGAGTACGTACACACAACACATACTGTTGTACTCTTTCAGTGTGTATATTAACGATGCTAATATACATGAACACTTGTAATGTGTATATCAACGGCAGTGACATAAAACTGTAATGTGTAAGATAACTTTGCTGATATACACAAACACTGTTTTAAGGCTATAATAGTTGCTCACATATACACTCGTAATGTTTATGGTACTGGGGCAACTATGTTCACCCTGCTCCACCTATTGAATGTTTATAGTAAGCAGAGTTCTCACTCTTAGCGGAAGGGATCGAGCAAAGTACCAAGTACAGAGGAGAGAGAAACGCACGTGAATACGCTGAGGGTAGGTAGCTTCCAAGTTAACGTGTACACACTCTGAAGGCCCGGCGTCGACTGGCCATCACGGGCTACCTTGTCTCTAACCATGTCCCTCTGCGGGAAATACACACTGACCGGGAACTTCCCCTAGAGCGTCTAGGAACCCACCAGACAGGTCATCCACATATTCTAGGAACACAACATTACTACTCAAGGACAACTTATGGGTTTGGATTAACTGCGACATTTATTAGTGGCTGGGTGTGAAGGCGGACGCAACAAATAAAAACAGTTTCACTTGGATCAGAGCATCTCGGGCTGGGCGTCCTTGACAGGGGTCGGCTTTGATAGCCTCGTTTATAGTCAACAACACTAGGAATCTCTTTATCTCCATTTCCTTATGATCTCATAAGCAGCTTTCTGTGTTCCTCTGGCTTCGGGCTCTCCTGTCAGTTCTAGATACGTCCGAATACCCTGAAAATGTTAACAGGTTAGGTATGTGCACGTGCTTACAAATAACGTAAGCATTTTTTTTTAAGTTTCACAAATTCTTTTTTTCCCTAGATAATAACACGAAGTGGTCCTTAATTCCTGAAGGTGCCGTGCGTGTGAGTTGTTTGGTGAAGAGGCACTTCTTGAGGAAGACAAACGTAGAACTTGTAGATGATTTATTAGTGGTCGCAGAAATACCTAGTACACACAAACTCCAGTTTTATACCTGATGGCTCCCAATGAACGTGGAATGAGGTGCCAGCACCGCATCAGCGTCTCCCACACCAACTAGTCCTCATGGTCACCAATAACCTCTTGATAATTAGTGTTAAAATTAAATGTATATTTTATAAAACTGAGATCTTCCGGCCGGAAACTATATTGTATGCAGTACTCTTGCTTTCACTGCTGCTACTGTATGCAGTACTCTTGCTTTCACTGCTGCTACTGTATGCAGTACTCTTGCTTTCACTGCTGCTACTGTATGCAGTACTCGTGCTTTCACTGCTACTACTGTATGCAGTACTCTTGCTTTCACTGCTGCTACTGTATGCAGTACTCTTGCTTTCACTGCTGCTACTGCGTACTTGCTCGCACTGTATCATTCTTGCTTTCACTGCTGCTACTGTATGCAGTACTCTTGCTTTCACTGCTCTACTGTATGCAGTACTCTTGCTTTCACTGCTGCTACTGTATGCAGTACTCTTGCTTTCACTGCTGCTACTGTATGCAGTACTCTTGCTTTCACTGCTACTACTGTATGCAGTACTCTTGCTTTCACTGCTGCTACTGTATGCAGTACTCTTGCTTTCACTGCTACTACTGTATGCAGTACTCTTGCTTTCACTGCTGCTACTGTATGCAGTACTCTTGCTTCACTGCTGCTACTGTATGCAGTACTCTTGCTTTCACTGCTGCTACTGTATGCAGTACTCTTGCTTTCACTGCTCTACTGTATGCAGTACTCTTGCTTTCACTGCTACTACTGTATGCAGTACTCTTGCTTTCACTGCTACTACTGTATGCAGTACTGTTGTCTTCATTGCTACTACTGTATGCAGTACTGTTGTCTTCATTGCTACTACTGTATGCAGTACTCTTGGCTTCACTGCTACTACTGTATGCAGTACTGTTGTCTTCATTGCTACTACTGTATGCAGTACTCTTGCTTTCACTGCTGCTACTGTATGCAGTACTCTTGCTTTCACTGCTGCTACTGTATGCAGTACTCTTGCTTTCACTGCTGCTACTGTATGCAGTACTCTTGCTTTCACTGCTACTACTGTATGCAGTACTCTTGCTTTCACTGCTGCTACTGTATGCAGTACTCTTGCTTTCACTGCTGCTACTGTATGCAGTACTCTTGCTTTCACTGCTACTACTGTATGCAGTACTCTTGCTTTCACTGCTGCTACTGTATGCAGTACTCTTGCTTTCACTGCTGCTACTGTATGCAGTACTCTTGCTTTCACTGCTGCTACTGTATGCAGTACTCTTGCTTTCACTGCTGCTACTGTATGCAGTACTCTTGCTTTCACTGCTGCTACTGTATGCAGTACTCTTGCTTTCACTGCTGCTACTGTATGCAGTACTCTTGGCTTCACTGCTGCTACTGTATGCAGTACTCTTGCTTTCACTGCTACTACTGTATGCAGTACTCTTGGCTTCACTGCTACTACTGTATGCAGTACTCTTGGCTTCACTGCTGCTACTGTATGCAGTACTCTTGGCTTCACTGCTACTACTGTATGCAGTACTCTTGCCTTCACTGCTACTACTGTATGCAGTACTCTTGCCTTCACTGCTACTACTGTATGCAGTACTCTTGCCTTCACTGCTGCTACTGTATGCAGTACTGTTGTCTTCATTGCTACTACTGTATGCAGTACTCTTGGCTTCACTGCTACTACTGTATGCAGTACTCTTGCCTTCACTGCTGCTACTGTATGCAGTACTCTTGCCTTCACTGCTACTACTGTATGCAGTACTCTTGCCTTCACTGCTACTACTGTATGCAGTACTCTTGCCTTCACTGCTGCTACTGTATGCAGTAAGAACATAAGAACATAAGAAAGAAGGAACACTGCAGCAGGCCTACTGGCCCATGCGAGGCAGGTCCAAGTCTCCCACCGGCTTAAGCCAATGCCCCGACCCAGCCAGGTCAGGTTACATCCACTTAAGGAAGGAGCACGGCATCTGACCTAGTAGCACAAACTAGTCAGATCCAACTCACACCCACCCGCACCCACTCATATATTTATCTAGCCTATTTTTAAAACTACACAACGTTTTAGCCTCTATAACTGTACTCGGGAGTTTGTTCCACTCATCGACAACTCTATTACCAAACCAATGCTTTCCTATATCCTTCCTGAATCTGAATTTATCCAACTTAAAGCCATTGCTGCGAGTCCTGTCAATACTAGATATTTTTAGCACGCTATTTACATCACCTTTATTTATTCCTGTTTTCCATTTATACACCTCAATCATATCCCCCCTAATTCTACGTCTTTCTAGAGAGTGCAGATTCAGGGCCCTAAGTCTATCCTCGTAGGGAAGATTTCTGATACATGGAATCAACTTAGTCATCCTCCTTTGTACGTTTTCCAGAGCATTTATATCCATTCTGTAATACGGTGACCAAAACTGTGCAGCATAATCTAGATGAGGCCTAACCAAGGATATATAGAGTTGAAGAACAACCTGAGGACTCCTATTATTTATGCTTCTTGATATGAAGCCAAGGATTCTGTTCGCTTTATTGCGAACACTTATGCACTGCTGTCTTGGTTTTAGATTACTGCTAACCAGAACTCCTAAATCCTTTTCGCAATCAGTAGTATTAAGATCTACATTATTTAGTTTATATGTGGCATGGTTATTGTCCTGTCCAATATTTAGAACTTTGCATTTATCTATATTAAACTGCATCTGCCACTTCTCCGACCACTGCATCAGTCTATTCAAATCTTCCTGGAGTGCTCTAATGTCCTCATTTGAATGAATTGGACGGCCTATTTTGGTGTCATCGGCAAACTTGCTTATGTCGCTATTTATTCCCTCATCTATGTCGTTTATGTAGATTGTGAACAACAAGGGGCCCAATACTGACCCCTGTGGAACACCGCTTGTGACACTTCCCCCCTCTGATTTCTCCCCATTTATGCAAACTCTCTGCTGCCTATTTGTCAACCATGCCTCTATCCAGGAAAAATTTCTCCTCCTATTCCGTGTGCCTTAATTTTCCTCAATAGTCTCTGATGTGGGACTCTATCAAAAGCCTTACTGAAGTCCATATACACAACATCATATTCATTACCATGATCTACCTCCTCAAATACCTTAGTGAAAAAGTTATTAAATTTGTAAGGCAGGAACGCCCTTTGTAAAACCGTGCTGAGATTCGTTGATTAATTTATGCTTTTCAAGATGGCTGCGAATTGCCTCGGCTATTATTGATTCCATAAATTTTCCCACTATGGAGGTTAGGCTTATTGGTCTATAGTTCGAAGCTAAGGACCTGTCTCCTGCTTTGAAAATAGGTATTACATTTGCAATTTTCCACTTATCTGGCACCATGCCAGTTTGCAGTGATATGTTGAAAAGATTAGCCATAGGTTTGCTAAGCTCCTCTTTACATTCCTTTAGAACCCTTGCATACAGTTCATCAGGGCCTGGGGATTTGTTAGGTTTTAATTTATCTATTTGTCTAAGGACCATGTCACTTGTGACCCTAATCGTGTATAGTTTACTATCGTCCTGTTCTACATAATTTATTATTTCTGGAATATCGCTAGTATCTTCCTGTGTAAAAACTGAGAGGAAGTAAGTGTTAAAAATTCTACACATTTCCTTATCACTGACGGTGAGCTGACCTGAGTAACTTTTGAGTGGGCCTATCTTGTCCCTAATCTTACTTCTGTATACCTGAAAAAATCCTTTTGGGTTAGTCTTCGATTCTCTTGCAACTTTAACCTCATAGTCTCTTTTTGCTTTTCTTATTCCCTTTTTTATTTCTCTCTTTAACTGAATATATTGATTACTTAATTGTCCCTCTCCTCTTTTGATTCGCCTATATATGCCTCTCTTTTGACCAATGAGATGTTTTAATCTATTGTTCATCCACTTAGGATCATTTTTGTTTGATCTGATTTCCCTATTAGGAACATAAGTTGGCTTCACTGCTACTACTGTATGCAGTACTCTTGGCTTCACTGCTGCTACTGTATGCAGTACTCTTGGCTTCACTGCTGCTACTGTATGCAGTACTCTTGCCTTCACTGCTGCTACTGTATGCAGTACTCTTGCTTTCACTGCTACTACTGTATGCAGTACTCTTGCTTTCACTGCTACTACTGTATGCAGTACTCTTGGCTTCACTGCTACTACTGTATGCAGTACTCTTGGCTTCACTGCTACTACTGTATGCAGTACTCTTGGCTTCATTGCTACTACTGTATGCAGTACTCTTGGCTTCACTGCTACTACTGTATGCAGTACTCTTGGCTTCACTGCTGCTACTGTATGCAGTACTCTTGCTTTCACTGCTACTACTGTATGCAGTACTCTTGCTTTCACTGCTACTACTGTATGCAGTACTCTTGCTTTCACTGCTACTACTGTATGCAGTACTCTTGGCTTCACTGCTACTACTGTATGCAGTACTCTTGGCTTCACTGCTGCTACTGTATGCAGTACTCTTGCTTTCACTGCTACTACTGTATGCAGTACTCTTGGCTTCACTGCTGCTACTGTATGCAGTACTCTTGCCTTCACTGCTGCTACTGTATGCAGTACTCTTGCCTTCACTGCTGCTACTGTATGCAGTACTCTTGCCTTCACTGCTACTACTGTATGCAGTACTCTTGGCTTCACTGCTACTACTGTATGTAGTACTCTTGGCTTCACTGCTGCTACTGTATGCAGTACTCTTGGCTTCACTGCTACTACTGTATGCAGTACTCTTGGCTTCACTGCTACTACTGTATGTAGTACTCTTGGCTTCACTGCTACTACTGTATGCAGTACTCTTGGCTTCACTGCTACTACTGTATGCAGTACTCTTGGCTTCACTGCTACTACTGTATGCAGTACTCTTGGCTTCACTGCAGCTACTGTATGCAGTACTCTTGCCTTCACTGCAGCTACTGTATGCAGTACTCTTGGCTTCACTGCTACTACTGTATGCAGTACTCTTGGCTTCACTGCTACTACTGTATGCAGTACTCTTGGCTTCACTGCTACTACTGTATGCAGTACTCTTGGCTTCACTGCTACTACTGTATGCAGTACTCTTGGCTTCACTGCAGCTACTGTATGTAGTACTCTTGGCTTCACTGCTGCTACTGTATGTAGTACTCTTGGCTTCACTGCTGCTACTGTATGCAGTACTCTTGCCTTCACTGCTACTACTGTATGTAGTACTCTTGGCTTCACTGCTACTACTGTATGCAGTACTCTTGGCTTCACTGCTACTACTGTATGCAGTACTCTTGGCTTCACTGCTACTACGCAGTATTTTAACTCTAGAAGTAGACACTTTGGAGACATGTGTTGTCATATGTTGTAAGAAGCTACGACATGCAGGTCAATATTTCCTGATTTGTTGAGCCAGAAGCTGGCTGCATTAATTTACAACAAAAACTGGCTCAGCTTCAGAAGAATACAATTCTTCAGTCGACTAGATGAAGCCGGGTGTCACCACACTAAAATATACTCACTTTTTTTTTAATTGTTCCATTATTTAATTTTTTGTATATGTAAAGCAAAGGTATGTTAGGACCATCGTCTCAAGGTTTGTGAGCTGAGAAAAATCTCTGACCAGACTTCATGTGTAAGATGCAAGTAACCCGCACATAGAATGAAACTTAAGACGATGTTTCGGACGGACCGAAACTTCGTTATAAGTTTTATTCTCTTACATGTGATTTATTTGTGTGTTGTTCCAATCACGGTATTGAGGCATTTTATTCATATTGAAGAGGCTGTAGGGAGATTCTGAGTTGTTTTCAGTGAGCTAAGACGTCACTGGAGGTGTGTAGGGAAAGCTGAGACACATTGCTCGTCAAATTTAGCAGTGTGTTCTCAGCTACTGAGAAATGTTTCGTCGTGTTCAGAGTAGATGAGTGAGAACCATCTTGATTTTTTTATTCTAAGCAAAACTTTATACATCAGTGTGCTGCTACGCTATTGTATTTGTGTGTGTGAGAGAGAGAGAGAGAGAGAGAGAGAGAGAGAGAGAGAGAGAGAGAGAGAGAGAGAGAGAGAGAGAGAGAGAGAGAGAGAGAGAGAGAGAGAGAGGGGAGGGATGTAGGAAAAAAATCTGGGAATGGATGTAGGAAGAGAAAGAGACATAAGGGGAAAATGAGGAATGTAGGAAGAATATATAATGTCGTGCCGAATAGGTAAAACTTGCGATTTTCGCTTAAATAGCAAATAAGACAAGCGAAAATTTGTGTATGCAATAATTTCGCAAAAATCATTTTGAACCTAACGAAAAAAATGTTTCATTGTGTTTGTTTATTATTAAATTATTGTAAACTTATATAAAATATATTTACTTGGATTAGGGTAAATTAAATTTTGCTTGTTATAATAAGCTTAGGTAAGTTTTCTAAGGTTCTTTTGGTACAAAATTATTAATTTTTACATTAACATAAATGAAAATATATATCTTCAAACGTATAAGAGAAAATTTTAGAAAGGACTTAATTTTAAATAAATTCTTGCTTGCTAATTGACCAATTTTTCCTATTCGACACACACACACACACAATATATGTACAGTGGTACCCCGGTTTACGATGGTCCCCAAACTCACCCTTTTATGTAAGTTTATTTTTTTAAATGCTTTTGTAAGTGTAATTTTGGGTCTAAAGGACTAGTCTATTTTACAACTTTTCTTAAGGAGATAAATTCGTTTGTAATGGCACTGAACAGCATTCTGAATGAAAATATCGTAAACGGTACCACTGTATATATATATATATATATATATATATATATATATATATATAATAATATCTTTATTTACTACAAGTACATGTACATGGTATACAGGCCTAGCTGACATCAGTGACATACTACTATATAGAAAGTTATCAGTGACATACTACTATATAGAAAGTTCCTTGTTATGCTGAGCATTTCGGGCAGATTAGGTCAGTGTCCTAGGATGCGACTCACACCAGTCGACTAACACCCAGGTACCCATTTTACTGATGGGGAACATAGACAACAGGTGTAAAGAAACACGCCCAATGTTTCTGCCCTGGCTGGGAATCGAACCCAGGCCCTCGCCGTGTGAAGCGAGAGCTTTAGCCACCAGACCACCAGATATATATATATATATATATATATATATATATATATATATATATATATATATATATATATATATATATATATATATATATATATATATATATATATATATATATATATATATATATATATATATATATATATATATATATGAAGAGGTAAAGGAGGTTTTGTGGGCGAGGGGCTTGGACTTCCAGCAAGCGTGCGTGAGCGTTTTAGATAGGAGTGAATGGAGACGAATAGTTTTTGAGACCTGACGAGCTGTTGGAGTGTGAGCAGGTTAATATTTTGATAAGGTATTCAGGGAAACCGGTTAGCCGGACTTGAGTCCTGGAAATGGGAAGTACAATGCCTGCATTATAAAGGAGTGATTTAGGATATTGGCTGTTGTATCTGATTATGTATGATGGTGAAAGACAGTGATTATGTATGATGGTGAAATACAGTGATTATGTATGATGGTGAAAGACAGTGATTATGTATGATGGTGAAAGACAGTGATTATGTATGATGGTGAAAGACAGTGATTATGTATGATGATGAAAGACAGTGATTATGTATGATGGTGAAAGACAGTGATTATGTATGATGGTGAAAGACAGTGATTATGTATGATGGTGAAAGACAGTGATTATGTATGATGGTGAAAAACAGTGATTATGTATGATGGTGAAAGTGTTGAATGATGATGATTTTTTATTCTTTTTGTGTTTGTCTTTCTTTTTGGGTCACCCTGCCTCGGTGGGTCACCCTGCCTCGGTGGGTCACCCTGCCTCGGTGGGTCACCCTGCCTCGGTGGGTAACCCTGCCTCGGTGGGTCACCCTGCCTCGGTGGGTCACCCTGCCTCGGTGGGAAACGGCCGACGGGTTAATATGTATGTATGTTATATATATATATATATATATATATATATATATATATATATATATATATATATATATATATATATATATATATATAATTCATTCAGAGTGCTGTTCGAGCGACGTTACCGAACGAATTTGTTCCCATAAGGACAAATGTAAATTAGATAAGTTCGTTTCAGACCCCAAAAATACACTTACAAAAGCACTTACAATAATACACTTACATAATTGTTCGAGTTGGGAGCTGTACGAAAACCGAGGTGCCACTGTATATATATATATATATATATATATATATATATATATATATATATATATATATATATATATATATATATATATATATATACATATATATATCAATAACAACATGCGACTTGCCAAGGATTCGAACCCATGTTGTTTTGGCCCGCCTCATGGTGAACGAAAACCACATGACGCTGTAACCCACAGAACCACCAAATTCTACAAGTATCACGCACCCAACAGAGCTAGGTGTTTTACCGTGATCCGAGGACATACGATGGTGTGGATGCCTCTGAGCTAATTTCATTCTCTTCCTTGTTTGGTGTACTAGACTCAACAAGCAATATTTTATATTGTACCCACGAACGAGAGTGGTATTGATCAATAACAATAATAACAATACCACTCGTTCGTGGGTACAATATATATATATATATATATATATATATATATATATATATATATATATATATATATTATATATATATATATATATATATATATTTTATATATATATATATATATATATAGATATAGATATATATATATATATATATATATATATATATATATATATATATATATATATATATATATATATATATATATATATATACTAACATGGCACACTATCATGGGATATCTGGCTAAACCTGGATTTTCCCCTCCCCGAGCCAGGTGCTTCCTGTACAACGGAGTTATTGTCCTGCCGCTATAGTCGTCGCTGCCGCCAGCTCACAACATCGTATCAGTCGCATCTGCTAGAAAAAAATGACAGGATCGATAATGAGAACCTTCAAAACTAGGGATGCCAAGTCCATGATAACATTCTTCAGGTCTCTTGTTCTATCTAGGCTGGAATATTGCTGCACACTAACAGATCCTTTTAAGGTAGGTGAAATTGCTGACCTTGAAAATGTACAGAGAACCTTCACGGCACACATAACTGCGATAAAACACCTAAATTACTGGGAACGCTTGAAGTTCCTCGACTGTACTCCCTGGAACGCAGGCGGGAGAGATACATGATTATATACACTTGGAAAATCCTAGATTGATTAGTACCAAATTTGCACACGAAAATCGCTCCCTATGAAAGCAAAAGACTCGGCAGGCGATACAACATCCCGCCAATGAAAAGCAGGGGCGCCACTAGCACGATAAGAGACAACACAATAAGTGTCAGGGGCCCAAGACTGTTCCACTGCCTCTCAGCATACATAAGGGGGATTACCAATAGACCCCTGGCTGTCTTCAAGAAGGCGCTGGACAGGCACCTAAAGTCAGTACCTGATCAGTCAGACTGTGGTTCGTACGTCGGTTTACGTGCGGCCAACAGTAATAGCCTGGTTGATCAGGCCCCGATTCACCACAAGGCCTGGTCACAGACCGGGCCGCGGGGGCGTTGACGACCCCCGAAACCCTCTCCAGGTATATTAAAATGAGAATTTTCCTTCATCTCTTGACCGTGATAGGTTACAGTACTGCCTCAACTCGGTACACTTCCTCAGTACTTCAGTACACTTTCTCAGTACTTCAGTACACTTCCTCAGTACTTCAGTACACAAGAATGGGATCTGTTACCAGTCATGGAACAAGTAAAAATTCTTGTTTCAATACGTATGTACCATCTTGGTGTGGGGAATACCAACATGGTGTGGGGAATACCAACATGGTGTGGGGGGTACTATCGTGGTGTGGGGGATACTATCGTGGTGTGGGGGATACTATCGTGGTGTGGGGGATACTATCGTAGTGTGGGGGATACTATCGTGGTGTGGGGGATACTATCGTGGTATGGGAGATACCATCACGGTGTGAGGGATACCATCATGGTGTGGGGGATACCATCATGGTGTGGGGATGCCCTCATGGTATGAGGGATACCATCATGGTATGAGGGATACCATCATGGTATGAGGGATACCATCATGGTGTGGGGGATACCATCATGGTATGAGGGATAACATCATGGTGTGAGGGATACCATCATGGTGTGGGGGATGCCATCATGGTATGAGGGATACCATCATGGTGTGAGGGATACCATCACATGAGTCACCTCTTACAGGTGAGACTGAATACCATACTATGTAGGCGTCTATTTAATTGTTTTAATGAGGTTAAGCGCTAAACCCTTAGAGGTTATAAAGCGCCTGCGGAATAGGAGGCATTCAGGTTTGACCCAAGGAAGGGGAGGATAATTCCAGTTCCTTGGATCCAGAGCCCCTCACCGGCTTCAAGACTTCAGAAGCAGCAACTACAGAAGACACAGGCAGGAGTTTGTTTTGTTTATTCTGCCAATAAATAATTCGAGTGATGTATAAAACTTTATTCGTATTAAAAGTACTGCACAGTAACATTTTATATATTTATTTATTTATTTTTGTAGTACAAGATTTTGTAATAATTTAGTGATGAGAAGTTGATGGTTGAGCCTAGCATGGTTCCTCATGGTTCATGACCGAGTTGTTGGTGGTGGTTGATGTTACTGTTGGTGGTGCTACTGGCAGTGGTGATGCTGGTAGTGGTGGTGTCAATGGTGGTGCCTGTGGATGACTCCTCACACAGGCTTGCCTTCTCACCGCCACCAAGGTTGAGTACGTTACCATCCGTCATGGTAGTAAACGTTTATGAAGCTGAAGCAAGAAAGATAATAACATCAGTAAGGTAAAACCAGACATGGGTGGAAGGGAAGCAGGTGTGAGGGGGTAGGGGAGGGAAGGTGTCAGAAGTAGTGGAAAGCTGTCGGGCATAGGAGCAGGTATCAGGGGAAGGGGGTAGATGTGAGGCATGGAAGCACACATACACGTACGTACGTACGTACATATTTCAACTGTTTTCTTTGATATATCACTAAAGCGCTTGCACTTGTGTTTCTCATTTTGCTGAAATTCCATATTAAATTTTCACTTGTTTCACATACATTTACAAGTGTTTCGTGCACAACGATTTGGACAAACTGTTGCTGGACTGTTGCAACGAGTAGCTGCTGAATATCTGTTCCATTAAATGTAAAATAATAAGACAGGGTGCTGGGTAACATAGTTTCGCATGGAAAACAAGCCCAGGTATCAGATAAACCGAGGAGGAGGAGGATAAAACTGTCACTATTGGTGTCCCGAGGAACACACCAACAGTATTACAGCAGCGGTATATGTAATGTTGACAGACTGCCTTCAACTACTGAAGGAGCCGTGAACGACTCTATACACTACGTCTGTCAGGCCAAATACAAACACTGGGGAAAATCTCGGAGCTAAGGGCCCTAAACTGAAGCAACTTCATTCAGAAGCAGGAAGGGTAAAGGGAGATGTATTTGCGGCGGACAAAAGTGAATACGGACAGGCTGACATGCACGGGACCTGATCAAGACTCAAGCGCATGACTCAAATAGATGTAATTACTCATTTTTTTGTAATGATGGTGAAAAACCTCGAGTGAGGCAGATGCAAACCTAGTACAGGCAAACTCCATACACGGTGGTTTCAAAATAAATATGTAGAGCTGAAGACCTGAGGCTAGCAGTTAGTTACACCAATCTATTGAAAAATAACAGCCCGGGCTAGAAACTTGTACTTGATAATATGTTCACAATTCTGTGAACACAGACTTTGGTAAAGAAGTGTTTGATATCCGTCTTGCGCTAGTAAAACAAAAAGTGTTACCACCAGTGTTTGATGACGAGAGCTGGTGCTAAACATCCTGGCAACACACGAGGAGTTATTCCCACCAACTCTGTCACAGCCGATCTACACACTCTTGGTGTGGTAATCCTAAACAATGATTCTCAGTATAATTTGGTGTTGACAGTGTGTCAGGTCTGTATGTTTATGCTGCCTTATAACTTCAGTAAATACTCACATAAGTGTGTGTGTGTGTACTAGTTGTCCTTACAGGAATCGAGTTTCAACTTCTAGCACGGCCTATTAAGTATATGCGACCTGCTGGAAAAGTTCCCCGTCAACCCTAGCGTACCCTCCCTTACAACTGTGTATGGAGTTTGCTTTTTCCACTTTCCGTTCTAGGTCATTCCACTTCCCGACTACTTGAGACAGAAAATTTATTTGCGTCTTTACGAACTTCCTACTTCCGGTAGGTTCAGTTCTTTCAGTCTGTCGTAGGTCAGCCCAATAGTCTAATTTCTTGACTGCTTAATCGGTCTTAGCCCTCATGCCCTGGCAGATCTAACATACATCGTACAGTTATGAATGATACTTTATGGTGCCTGAAGTGTGTGTGGAAGGGGGGGGGGTAGGGTGAGGACGGGGGGGGTACGGTGTATGGATGTGCAGTTTTTACATTGCATTATGAGAGGTTCATATTAGAGGTGAAGCTGCACTTACCTGTGATACCGTGTCTCACATCTACGACGTCTAGGATAGAAGGCACCTCAGGCTCTTTTTCTCCATTTCCTGGACGAAGGTTTCCTTCATCCATGGTGTGTCCTGGCATTGATTTTGGTTTCTTGTGGTTGAACACAGGATATTTCTGCATGGGAGGGAAACTTTTTCCTGTTCCTGGCTCGTAATAGAAGTATCTCACTTTCCATTGGGGCCTATGGTAGGGGTGCGATCTCCATTTGTAGTAGTAGCTGTGGTGGGCGTCGGCGAGGAGAACAGCGACCACACTGAGGATCATGAAGAGGATGACACGCTGATGCTGCATCTTAGTGATGGTAATGATCAGCTGCTTGGTAACTGTGGAGTGCACAAGACGCGTGTTAATCCATATCTCGGTGGACAAACTTTGTATTGGGTTAGTTTTCTTCATGAAGTGCAATTGACATTTTCAGTATATAAAATAAGTAAAAAAATAATGCTATACATTCAAGGTTCACATGTACAGTACCAACATACATCATGGCTGGTCGTGTAATATACGAGTGAAGTAGATATACAAAGTCAAATAATGACACATACAAACTTTAACTGTGACATATACAAGCTGTCACTGTGACACATACAAGCTGTCACTGTGACACAAGCTGCCACAGTGGAAGCTGAACGCCTGCACTTAGCAACAGCCTCCGTCAACACCAACTTACGAGTGATTCCTAAGGCCGTGAGCACTTGTGTTTTCCCTCACCTTGCAAGGCCAACTGGCCGTCTGTCTTCAGCGGCACCTTCTTTTAAACCTCGCGCTCTAGGTCAAATGTCCTCACGGATATTTCCCTCCCCCTCCCCCCCTTGCCTACCACCAGGTGGGAAATCCAAGCATTCATCACCACTCGTATTCTTTGTTAAAACATGACAGTAGATTGCAGTAACTGCAGTATAAACATTACAGTCTAGTGTTATAAAATTGATGGTGTGTAGCAGCAGTCATTTTATTTGCTGAGGGAAATATTTTGGCGAAAGCAAGAGTTGAGTTTGTTCATAAAGTCTCCTTGGCAACGTTAACGTTTTCTAGCGTTATATTTCAACATAATCTCGTTTCCGGACAAATTTTGAGAACTGTTGTCAGCGTCAAACTTGACACAGCAACACAAGCTGGTGACGTCCAGAGCTGCATCCTTTGTTGTGACGGCTCCATGTGACGACTCCATGTGACGGCTCCGTTAGAGCTAAATGTGACGGCTTCATGAGACAACTCCATTTAAGGGATGATGGTTGACCTGCAACTGGAAAAGTTCGGTTCTCTTAGCTACCGCGCTAAAACCAGATTTTCTGTAGGAAGCTCGGGGTCTCCTGCTGTTACTGCTGTCGACTAGATGCCTTTCGTTCGTTGCGCAGTCTGAGAGAGGTATCTCCGTATTGCACAACCCCAGATTCCTGTACGTCAGTCCACGCGAAAGGAATAGTGCAGAGTGCAGCATAACTTTCTAATGCAGTTAGATATCAATGTAGATTTGAACTGAATCAGAAGAAATATTCACAGGTTATCACATGGACACTAATATCCCATTTTTTCAACGAAAAAAAGTAAATTAGAACTTAAACAGCACAAAACTTATTCAAACTTTTTACATTTTTTTTATCTCAAAGAAGCACGTTAAGTTTGAAGCTGTTTAGAATTTCACTTATCAAGTTATCAGTGTTTAAGGATGAAGGTAATTGAATGAGGCACTCAGAAATTATCGCACTGCAGTCAGCATTTTAATTTTCACAGTTTCTTCCATAAAAAAGGCAAATTGGGACCAACACTGGTTAAAATATAACCAAACTTTTCTCTTAAGATTTCCCAGCATTCTCCTCTCCTGGCGTTTCCTACGATAACATTTCTGAAAATGGCTTATAACATCTCCAATAGTTTATAATAATAATATTATTATTTAAGGTTCATTCCTATTTATACTTAATATTTTATAAATTGATAAATTCAACTTTAGTCCATAAATACCATGAACAATAACGTTAATAATAAGTATAATGATCGTCCTCAATGCTCTCTACATAAATGCAGACTTCTGATCCGACAATCTGTCATATATAAACAAAAGATAATGTGAGCTAAGTTCGTATGACTATTATGAAATTTTCTCACACTCACAATTGTGAAAGATTCAAGCAATCAATACTGGCACTGTTAAATTAACCACCAGTTAATCACTGAATCAGTCCTGACGCCCTTTAACCAGCAGTTAGTCGGTGCTGGTACTAATGTATGAATAAGCAATCAACTTGCTAATCAATCGTGATACTCTTACATCAGTCATTGAATAAGTTAATCCTAGATCACTCCTAACATTATGTATTAAACAGAAATCAATCTTGACACCTCTTTGTAAACGAAGTTATTTAGACCAGACACCCTTGTATCCAGTAGTTATCAGAAGCAGCTTTCATTTATCGTTAAGGTGTATGGAAATGGTAGAGATGATAAATACTGACATGGAGTTGCTACCTGGACCCAGGCTGACACGCGACCATTTCCTGGCCTGGTGACTGCTTGACATAGCTAGACCAGTGGGAAGGTAACAAGCATCTACAAGGACTTTCATGTTCCTGTTCTCGTCTTTCGAACAGTCCCACCCTGTTAATTCTCAGATTTTTGTAGGTCGTTATGAAACCCATTCTTCTGTTCTTTAGTATCAAGTTTAGCTGCTTTAGTCTCTCCCTTACCTTCACACAAAAAGCGTTGTTGTACGTTATCCAGTTTCTTAGCATGCCTGATCAGTTGTGATTTCTATATTGGGGCTTCATAGTATATGGGCCTTGCATGTGCCGTATATAGTGTCCGGAATGACTCCTCGCTCAGCTTCCTCAAAACTAAATTTAAACTTTTGCCAGACACGCATTTGCTGCAACAGTTATTCGGTTGGTGTGTGTGTACTCATCTAGTTGTACTCACCTAGTTGTGGTTGCAGGGGTCGATTCACAGCTCCTGGCCCCGCCTCTTCACTGGTCGCTACTGGGTCCTCTCCATGAGCATGTGTGTGTGTGTGTGTGTGTGTGTGTGCGTGCGCGTACGTGAGAAAAGTTAGTTCCGGCATAAACTGGAACGGTATAGCAGGTTGTGACTGGCTTGAAGGGAAGGAAGTCTGGTTCAGGGTGACGCGCCCCTCCTTCCAGCTTCTGCGTTAGTTCCCATGACTATGACTAGCTCTTACATACGTATCTTACTAGGATGCGTCTTCCCTATAACGTCTTGCTAGGATATGTTTCCTGCAGCACCTGCTAAGATGTACCAGGAGATGATGTGTATCCATGAGGAGACTCCTGCAGCACCTGCTAAGATGTACCAGGAGATGATGTGTATCCATGAGGAGACTCACAAGGACATCCTCATGGATGAACCTACTTATAACACTACTAATCCTTTTGCACTATTGCAAGCTCTTGAAAAAGTGTTGTCTGCAACACGAAGAATCTAGAGCTATCATTCAGTTACCTTCCTCCCCTGTGGTTATATATATATATATATATATATATATATATATATATATATATATATATATATATATATATATATTTTATATATATATATTCATTGTGTTTGTTTATTATTAAATTATTGTAAACGTATCTAAAATATATTTAGTTTGGTTAGGCTAAATTAAATTGCGCTTGTTATAATAAGGTTAGGTAAGTTTTCAAAGTTTCTCTTGGTACAAAATTATAAATTTTTACATTAACATAAATAAAAATTTTAGAAAGGACTTAATTTTAAATGAGTTCTTGCTAATTGACCAGTTTTATCTATTAGGCACGACATATATATATATATATATATATTGCAGAAGAAGCCGCATGTGGATGGAAAGCTTTAGCTCTAGATCTTTCACACTCGTGCGTCATCAGGAGTTATACATTGTTGCAAGATAGGAGGAGAAAATTGTGTGAGGCAGAGCAGAAAGTATGAGTGGAGAGTGACATGGGTCACCAGTGTGCAACAAGTTATTAACCTACAAGTTTCTTGTGTTGAAGACGATGTCATTCAGTAGTGTCTTCTAGGTTCATTTGCTTGAGTTTTCTTGCGCCTCCATGTAACATTGTTCCTGTTTTTGGTGCATTGTTACTTTTGTTGCCTGTAATTGTTTCTTTGTTGCATGTAACTGTTGTTTTGTTGCCTGTAATTGTTTCTTTGTTGCATGTAACTGTTGTTTTGTTGCCTGTAATTGTTTCTTTGTTGTATGTAACTGTTGCTTTGCTTCCTGTAACTGTTTCTTTGTTGCCTGGAATGTTTCTTGCTTATAACTTAATGAGGTTCTCAGGATATGTAAAATATAATTGTGGGGGGGGATAGCCTCTAACTCTGTTGAAGAAACTAAGCAGGTGTAGGGGGGAGGAGGGATTACTCCTCACCAGATAACTCTGACCTTGGCAGCTCCCCTCCCCCTTCCCTCATTACGTCCCCTACCCGTCTTTCTCCCCAGACTCCCTCTCCTTTCTTAATGTCCAGCCTGCCTTCGTCCCCAAACACCCTCCCTGGGGAGCAGCAGGCAGTACCACCTGTCAGCCTCTCTAGAGACCTCCATGCAAGCTGCAGCTCTCTCAGCTGGTGTAAGACACACCTTGTGTACACTGTGTAACACACACCTTGTGTACACTGTGTAAGACACACCTTGTGTACACTGTGTAAGACACACCTTGTGTACACTGTGTAAGCCACACCTTGTGTACACTGTGTAGAACCTTGTACACTTGTAAGCACACCTTGTGTACACTGTGTAAGACACACTTGTGTACACTGTGTAAGACACACCTTGTGTACACTGTGTAAGACACACCTTGTGTACACTGTGTAAGACACACCTTTGTGTACACTGTGTAAGACACACCTTGTGTACACTGTGTAAGACACACCTTGTGTACACTGTGTAAGACACACCTTGTGTACACTGTGTAAGACACACCTTGTGTACACTGTGTAAGACACACCTTGTGTACACTGTGTAAGACACACCTTGTGTACACTGTGTAAGACACACCTTGTGTACACTGTGTAAGACACACCTTGTGTACACTGTGTAAGACACACCTTGTGTACACTGTGTAAGACACACCTTGTGTACACTGTGTAAGACACACCTTGTGTACACTGTGTAAGACACACCTTGTGTACACTGTGTAAGACACACCTTGTGTACACTGTGTAAGACACACCTTGTGTACACTGTAAGACACACCTTGTGTACACTGTGTAAGACACACCTTGTGTACACTGTGTAAGATACACCTTGTGTACACTGTGTAAGACACACCTTGTGTACACTGTGTAAGATACACCTTGTGTACACTGTGTAAGATACACCTTGTGTACACTGTGTAAGACACATCTTGTGTACACTGTGTAAGACACACCTTGTGTACACTGTGTAAGATACACCTTGTGTACACTGTGTAAGACACACCTTGTGTACACTTTCAAGTATTTTTATTTTATTGTATAATCGACATTTTTTTCACTTTTACGTATAAAATGTTTTTCGAAGATTTTCAAATTTAATGTTTTAGAAAAGGCGTCACGTAAGGCAGGGACGAGTGTCTTTATGCTAATGGAGGGCTCTTGAGTCAGGGAAGGTGAGCTCTACTTCATTTCTTTGGGTCAAACCTGATTGCAGCCCCTTCCTCCTCCCCCCCCCCAGGTACGTTGGACTGCGTGCGACCAGCAGTAACAGCCTGGTTGATCAGGCTCTGATCCAACATGAGGCCTGGTCACAGACCGGGCCGCAGGGGCGTTGACCCCTTGAACTCTCTCCAGGTATACTTCAGTTTACCGCTTCACCAAGAATATAATAAGTAATTACCAGGTGGCGCTGCTTGTGGTGTTGGATCAGTAGATCACAGATGATCCATCTCAACCTCCTACTGTTCCTCAGGTGTTTCATCCAGTCCAGATATGTATCAACTAATACACAAATAACCCAGACGTGTGACTAATTAATGGTTCAAGTCGGACCGAAACGTCGTGATAAGTTTTATTCTTCTATGTGTTATTTGTGTATTGTTCCACTTAAGGTATTGTGCCTTTTATTCACCACCTTCTAATCTAATTTTAATCCCATGACAGATCGATAGCGCTTCACGGACGTCTGTCTACCACCTACTGTCTATTCTATTGCTTTTATGTTATTTGTCATAATCCTGGCAATGGCCCAACTTTCTGATAGCTGTCTATAATGTTATTGTAACTTCATCTGAATCTTTGTGATTTGTGACATGTTAAGCAGCTGCTACCACCTTTTTGTTCTCCAAAACAATCATTTTGATTTCCCAGATCCGGGATTGTAAGCAGCGCGCTCTCTCCTGCCTAATGTGCATCGATCAAGGTAAGTTTGTGACAAACTTGATCTTAAGTTTGTCTCGGCCACGTTCATACCTTAACTTAGTGTATTGTCTCATTCTCACTGATATCTTGAGTTACAGTGCACTGTGTCACCCTCACTACTAGTAGTAGCAGCATAGTATCTTTATTTCTACCAGTACATGTACAAGGTATACAGGCCTAATTGACATGACTGACATACTACTATATATAGTAGCATTTCGGGCAAATTAGGTCAATTTTGTCCCAGGATGCGACCCACACCAGTAGACTAACACCCAGGTACCCATTTTACTGATGGGTGAACAGGTACAGCAGGTGTCTTAGGGGAAACACGTCCTAATATTTTCCAGCCGTACCGAGGATTCGATCCCCGGACTCAGTGTGTGAGCTGAGTGCGCTAGCGATCGAGCTACGGGACACCTTAAGTTAAGCTAAGCTACGCTAAGTTAAGCTAAGTTACGCTAAGTTAAGCTACGTGACACCTGATAAGTTAAGACGAGTTACAGTGTATTGTCTCACCCTTACTGATAAGTTGAGTTATAGGATCTACTGTTGTATCAAGACTGTTTTAATACCGACTGTGTTTATTTCACTGGATTCTTTTTTTTTCCAGCCTCGCCATCTGGCTTGTTATATTTGTTTGTTGAGTGTAAGGATACGCAGACGGCAGATAGAGAGAAAAAAAATATTGTTCCATACTTGGTGAGAAATAATGTTTGTTTTCTTCCATTAAAACTTGTTAGATATATTAGCTAGAGTTTCTCTTGAGAAATTGACGTGAAATCTGTAGTGAGTTAGAAGGAAGTAAATAAGCAACCCTTGTTAAGGACGTTGCAGATCACCTTGCTGAAGTGTGGTGTTCAATCTTAGGGTGACAATAGTGCAAGTATTTTTGACACATACACACCTCATCACTACAAACAAGAACAATACTGAGAACATTAAAGAGAACATTACCCTATCAGTCTGAATATTACTCCACCAACACATGCATTACTCCACCAACACATGCATTACTCCACCAACACATGCATTACTCCACCAACACATGCATTACTCCACCAACACATGCATTACTCCACCAACACATGCATTACTCCACCAACACATGCATTACTCCACCAACACATGCATTACTCCACCAACACATGCATTACTCCACCAACACATGCATTACTCCACCAACACATGCATTACTCCACCAACACATGCATTACTCCACCAACACATGCATTACTCCACCAACACATGCATTACTCCACCAACACATGCATTACTCCACCAACACATGCATTACTCCACCAACACATGCATTACTCCACCAACACATGCATTACTCCACCAACACATGCATTACTCCACCAACACATGCATTACTCCACCAACACATGCATTACTCCACCAACACATGCCTTACTCCACCAACAAGAATACTGACAGATCAACAAGAATATCACTCCACTAACAATGACTTTTAGTTATCAGTAATTAAAGCAGCACATCATCACTATTTGCTTATCTGTATTGAATTGTTTACCTTAGTGAGACGAGAGGCAAGGAGAGGAGTCGAAGTTTTCGATTTTGATGAGAAGAAGAATATTTCCTTAATGAGGATATAAACAATCCACCATCCCATCCTTTTCCAGCATTTCCATCCTTCCCCTTCCTTCTTCCTTCCCCATCTCGTCGATTCTTCGGCCATATCGATTCGATTCGATATAAACAACTATTGCGTCTTAGAACATTTTCCTGTTGTGTGTGTGTGTGCTCACCTATTTGTGGTTGCAGGGGTCGATTCATAGCTCCTGGCCCCGCCTCTTCACTGATTGCTACTAGGTCCTCTCTCTCCCTGCTCCATGAGCTTTATCAAACCTCGTCTTAAAACTATGTATGGTTCCTGCCTCCACTACGTCGCTTTCTAGGCTATTCCACTTCCTGACAACTCAATGACTGAAGAAATACTTTCTAACATCTCTTTGACTCATAGGAGTCTTCAACTTCCAATTGTGACCCCTTGTTTCTGTGTCCTCTCTCTGGAACATCATCTCTCTGTCCACCTTATCTATTCCTGGCAGTATTTTATATGTCGTTATCATGTCTCCCCTAACCCTCCTGTCCTCTAGTGTCGTCAGGCCGATTTCCCTTAACCTTTCTTCGTAGGACAATCCCCTTAGCTCTGAGACTAGTCTTCTTGCAAACCTCTGCACTTTCTCTAGTTTCTTGACGTGCTTGACCAGGTGTGGGTTCCAAACTGGTGCTGCATACTCCAGTATGGGCCTGACGTATATGGTGTACAGAGTCTTGAACGATTCCTTAGTGAGGTATTGGAACGCTATTCTTAGGTTTGCCAGCCGCCCGTATGCTGCAGCAGTTATCTGATTGATGTGTGCCTCAGGAGATGTGCTCGGTATTATACTCACCCCAAGATCTTTTTCCTTGAGTGAGGTTTACAGTCTTTGGCCACCTAGACTATACTCTTGTCTGCGGTCTTCTTTGCCCTTCCCCGATCTTCATGACTTTACATTTGGCAGGGTTAAATTCAAGGAGCCAGTTACTGAACCAGGCTTGTAGCCTGTCCAGGTCTC
Source organism: Cherax destructor (assembly GCA_009830355.1). Classification (NCBI taxonomy): domain Eukaryota; kingdom Metazoa; phylum Arthropoda; class Malacostraca; order Decapoda; family Parastacidae; genus Cherax; species Cherax destructor. The sequence goes on along the minus strand of WNWK01000513.1, from coordinate 318,920 downwards.
TTTGTAGTCCTGCCTGATCCTCGACTGATTTAATTCTTCTCATTAACTTCACATCTGCAAACAGGGACACTTCTGAGTCTATCCCTTCCGTTATGTCATTCACATATACCAAAAACAGTACCGGTCCCAGAACTGACCCTTGTGGAACCCCACTCGTCACAGGTGCCCACTCTGACACCTCGTCACGTACCATGACTCGTTGTTGCCTCCCTGTCAGATATTCTCTGATCCATTGCAGTGCCTTTCCTGTTACGTGTGCCTGATCCTCTTGCTTTTGCATTAACCTCTTGTGAGGAACTGTGTCGAACGCCTTCTTGCAGTCCAAGAAAATGCAGTCTATCCACCCCTCTCTCTCGTGTCTTACTTCTGTTACTTTGTCATAAAACTCCAGTAGGTTTGTGACACAGGATTTTCCTTCCCTGAAACCGTGCTGGTTGTCGTTTATAAGCTTGTGTCTTTCTAGGTGCTCCACCATTCTCCTCCTGATGATCTTCTCCATGACTTTGCATACTATACACGTCAGTGACACAGGTCTGTAGTTTAATTCCTCATGTCTGTCTCCTTTCTTAAAAATTGGGACTACATTTGCCATCTTCCACACCTCAGGTAGTGTCTGTGTGTGTGTGTGTGTGTGTGTGTGTGTGTGAGAGAGAGAGAGAGAGAGAGAGAGAGAGAGAGAGAGAGAGAGAGAGAGAGAGAAAAGAGCTCGAACGACCGAAATTTGATATATAACATGATATATACATCGAGAAGTGTATATTTCTGTGTATATACACTGAAAGTGTTTATACCTGTGTATATACACAAAGACGTATATCTCTCAGTGTATATATACCGAAAGTTTAAATTCTTAGGGATTCAAGTGTAGAGTAGACGTGATATGCTTTAATTAAACCAACCAACCAAAGAACCGCATCAACGTCTAGTGTGTGTGCCAGGGCCTGGAGGTAGGTCCTCTGCCCTCTCTTCTCTACAGAATTCACAAATTATTGACTTTAATTTGAATTATTTTTTAAGTTTACACTGACCATTCATCGTAGGTGGCCACGAGTTATTCATTAATAATCCAGGAACGATTAGTGAGATAGAAACGTGAGTGTTATCGGCAAACACGGTGAAAAATAGTTAATGGTGAGACGATAGTCAGCTTTAAGTAGCTGCTGTGATGGAAAGTGACTGCCACCAATGTTGGCTGAGTGCATTACGAATCTGACTTTCCACGTCAACACCAGCAACACACTGCAACATTGCTAAGGGCTCTGCAGAAATAGGTAAGTGCAATTTATGTATTTACCCCTCAAGGGAGGATAAATGATGCCGGTGAGGGGATCTTGATACAGGGAAATACACCTGTCTTTCCCTTCCTTGAATCGAATGTAATTACCCCTCATTTCCCCAGCCACTATAAACTCTAAGGTTTAGCGCTTCCTCAGTAACTTTATATATATAATCTTTAGGAAGCTGTTCAGGTCATTATTAAATCACAACATTTGCAACTTTATAATGTCCTTGACGAACTGAAACATCGTCTAGAGTTACGAAGGTGGTGTGGGTAATTTTTCTTTCCCTTATTGACTGTTATAGCTAAATTAATTAATGCATGTTTTGAAAAAAATAAGTTACTCTGATTTGCACTTGTCAAAACACATACAGATAATGTGAGCCTCAATTTATTCACTGGAAGTACCACTGTAGACTCACCAAATCGTAATAACACCATTGTAAACAAAGCCCAGTACGGATGAGGCTTGAACACAAGGCAGGGGATTATCACAACTCCCAGGTCACCGTCCTGAGCGTTGATTTACCACTGTAGATCTCTGGGACACCACCTACACATTTGGCAGTCTAGGGCAGCTTTGTTCGCGCTTTTTAACAATAAACTTCTGGGTAAAACCCTACATTTTTTTTCAAGATGTTCTTGTATGTATGTCGTTGTGTGAGCATGTACTCACCTAATTGTGGTTGCAGGGGTCGAGACTCAGCTGCTGGCCCCGCCTCTTCGCTGTCCGCTACTGTGTCTCTGCTCTCCCTGCTCCATGAGCTCTATCATACCTCGTCTTAAAGCTATGTATGGTTCCTGCCTCCACTATATCTTTCTCTAGACTGTTCCACTTCCTGACTACTCTGTGGCTGAAGAAATGCTTCCTAACATCCCTTTGACTCATCTGAGTCTTCAACTTCCAGTTGTGTCCCCTTGTTTCTGTGTTCCCTCTCTGGAACATCCTGTCACTGTCTACCTTGTCGATTCCCCGCAGTATTTTGTATGTCGTTATCATGTCTCCTCTGACCCTTCTTTCCTCCAGTGTTGTTAGTCCTATTTCCCTCAACCTTTCTTCATAGGACAGACCCCTGAGTTGTGGAACTAACCTTGTCGCAAACCTTTATACTTTCTCTAGTTTCTTTGTGATTGACCAGGTGTGGGTTCCAGACTGGTGCTACATATTCTAGTATGGGCCTGACGTACACGGTGTACAGTGTCTTGAACGATTCCTTGTTTAGGTAACGGAACGCTAATCTTAGGTTTGCCAGTCGCCCATATGCTGCCGCCGTTATCTGGTTGATGTGTGCCTCCGGAGACGTGCTTGGCGTTATACTCACCCCAAGGTCTTTCTCCTTTGCCGAGGTTTGTAGCCTTTGTCCGCCTAGCCTGTACTCTGTCAGCGTGCGTGCGTGCACGTGCGTGCATTTGAGCAGGGGTATGCGCATGAATAGTGTGTTAGGGGAAGGAGAAGAGAAGGTAGTGTGCAGTGTGTAAGGACAGAAGGGGAGAGAAGAGGATTGTAGAGTGTAAGTAGAGGAGAGAGATGATGAAACGGACGACTAAGTTTTTTCTGGAGTTATGAGGTAAGGTGGCGGACACCACATGACACTGCACTCTTTATTCTTACATGATAGACACTCCCGTCACAGGTCCTGACTCCTGAGGTAATTCCCCTCCATCTAATGATCTCATTCCAAACACTGTCCCGCCTCTCCTCTCTCTCATAAGCTCAATTTCACCTGACTCGTGCAGGGGGCTGCAGGTAGACTCGTGCTGGGGGCTGCAGGCCTACAGGGAGACTCGTGCAGGGGGCTGCAGGGAGACTCGTGCAGGGGGCTTTAGGGAGACTCGTGCATGGGGCTTTAGGGAGACTCGTGCTGGGGGCTGCAGGGAGACTCGTGCAGGGGGCTTTAGGGAGACTCGTGCAGGGGGCTGCAGGGAGACTCGTGCTTTGTGCTGCAGGGAGAGTCGACAGACGCACCAACAAGGGTACGTGTTATGTGTAGTTTTCCTACTTCACTTTGTACTGGGTATCCCAGAGGGGGGAGGAGGGGGGGGAGCTGACTGACCTACACGGCTTCACCATCTCGTTTTTATCTTTCATCTTCTATATAAATGTGTTCCCAGGATGCGACTCACAACAGTCTACTCACTCCTAGATACCTATTTGCTGCTAGGTAAACATAAGCAGTTCGATCGCTAGCGCACTCAGCTCACACTCTGACGTCCGGAGATCAAATCTCCTCCGGTACGGCTGTAAAACATTAGGGACGTGTTTCCATAAGACACCTGCTGTCCCTGTCCCTGTTCACCCATCAGTTTAAAATGGGTACCTGGGTGTTAGTGGACTGGTGTGGGTCGCATCCTGGGACAAAACTGACCTAATTTGCCCGAAATGCTCAGCATAACAAGGGGCTTTCTATATAGTAGTATGTCATTGATGTCAGTTAGGCCTGTATACCTTGTACATGTACTTGTAGTAAATAAAGATATTATTATTATTATTATTATTATTATTATTATATTATACGTCTCACATCAGCCATGTCTTGCCTTGTCCGCTGATCAGACATGGCTCCTTTTGTTTGTAAGCCGTGTCCTACGTGGCAGACCTGGTGGAACACAAGGGATACGCGTGTTATTAGCGAGTGGATACAATATGAATCACATCCTCTTACTGGGTACTTAAAACATTCTTAACGGAGGTGTCATGAGTAACTTCTAAGGCTAGATCAGTGAACGCTGCTAGGAGACTCTATTCAGGATGAACAATAAACTAAGGTATGTATATATTATTTAGGAATTAGATTTGCTAATTTCTGCATTAATCACTATTGTTTCTTAGTCTTGTTAACGGTGAAGGACAATAATGGTTTAACGTATTTTTAAATGTAATTATATTTAACCTTGTTGATGGGTCTGGTGTAAAATGTTTGGCGTGGTTGGTCACTGATACTTAGCTAAGCTTGTCTTTCATGACACAAGTTCCACATTAAGAAACATTGTGTGCTACCACAATGTTGGTGTCAACACCTGGGTAAATTACCTTGTCTAATATTGTGTACGATACTTTTGACTGACTCGCTCAAAGTACATGTTCAGTAGCGTGTGTAGGCAGGATATGTTGCAAAGAACACCGTTCTTCCCTTTGTCCATTGGAAAAGAGCGAAACAGCACCAGTGCCTCGACTCACGAAATCGTAATGACATGATTGCAAACAAACCATACCACGGGAGGTAGCTGAATAAAGTATATTAGATTTTTACCAAGTTATATCAGAGGTCTTCCATGCTCGAGTCCTTAGAAGTGAACCTGGCATGACACGAAGGATAACAGACCGCGTGAACCACCACAACAATAAACACAAAAAGTGGATTTTCCTCTTTCCCGAAACATTTAGAAATGTCTGTTGTTATCAAGTACCTTGGTCTCCAATAACCTTGTTCACTGTATAACGCATATATTTGCGTGTATTTCTAAACCGACACTTAAAAATAAATGATAATTGTAGGTTAGGTTACTTTAAACGAAATTTTCCTAAATACACGCATAGTTAACCACCGAGAACCAAATTATACGAGTTTAATGTACAGCAGCATAGACTATATCATCGTAGTTTAATTAGGTGGAAATACTACGCTCGTTATGTATAGTTTGAGGAGGCAACCGTTCCTCACTTTACACCATTCATATACATAGGTATTACACAACGTTCTTTTCTAAACGTTCTTCAGTACTGTACGGCTTCAGCACTACTTAAATATACTAATATGTACGATTATAATTTGTTATTCTAGGCTAAGTTAACTTAAGCAATTCTAGGCTAAGTTAACTTAAGCAATGCATAGATTTAGTTAAATAATAATAACTAATTGAAGAAAAATGGCAAGACACGTTTGGCAGCGAGGTGGTGGCTGGCGCCTCAAGATATGAGAACGTTAACAATTGTACGTTCTTTATGTACAGGATGAGTTCTGGCTGCATTAAGTATGGTTACTCGCTCGTTCAGCACGAAACTCGCACGCCCACCTGTCCACCCACCCGCACGCCCACCTATCCACCCACCCGCACGCCCAGCGCACCGGAACTACGCAGGTGAAACACCGGGTTTTCACCTTTGTAGTTGAACATTAAAATTACTAGTCACAGCAGCGAGAACTGTTAATTAAGAGAAGCAAAGGTGTCCGTCCGTTCCTCCGTGAAGGATCGCTTAGTTATATTTAGAACTTTTGTACTATCACAAAGAACGGAACTTACACGCACATCACTGGTATTATACAAGGACAGTATGTTCAATAAGAGACAATATGGTTTATGGCATTTTATTGAGAAGACGTTTCGCCCACCAGGAACTTTATTAATTCCCTGGAGAATTGATAACTGTGAGAATTGGTAAAAACTCTGGTGGCCGAAATATCTTCCCTGCATAGTGTCTTACACACGCGTGCACGCACGAACAAGCTGCTTGGATGGGTCTAAACCGTGGGCACGGAAATTGAATCCTAAGGATCGAGTAGTAATTACTGGTGTTTTAGGAAGTAGTTACTGGTGTTTTAGAAAGTAGTTACTGGTGTTTTAGAAAGTAGGTACTGAATTCAGGTCCTCTGTGTGATTACTGGATATTAGTCAGTTATGTAGTTGGTTAGTGATAGGCAGTAGGTGATAGGAAGCAGCCTCTTCAAGGTTCCGAGGCTGGCGGCGGGTGCGCCTGGTGGTTGGCGGACACTTACGCACCTTGCAATACGTATGAAGGCGGATGCGTAATACAATACTTACGAACTTGAAGGAACGATTCAGACCAGAAATACAAATGATTGGAAGTATATTGGAGAATTTTAATTACTGTTTAGTGTGATCATTCTTGGTACTTGTCGGACTTTCCTCCAGCAACCCCCCTTCCCCCTTCCCAAACCCATGAACCCCCTACCTTCCTCCCCTCCATTAGTACGTTTATTCAAGTATACACAAATACAGTTACATAGATAATCATACATAACAGCATATGTGTAGAGAACCTAGGATAACCCAAAAAAGTTTAAGTGACTTATTTCCATTGGGGTCCTTTTAATACCTTATTATTATACTATGAAGGTGATAATATCTTATTATTATACTATAAAGGATATATACTTGGAATAAGGTAAAAAGAATTATTTATATTTACATGTGTGTTAGCTAAAAAAATAATAAATAATTCTTCTCCCTTTCTGTCGCTGCATTCATTAGGTACCTTTTGGCTCTCTTCTTGAACTGGCTCATGCTATGACTGGCTTTGACATGTGCAGGCAGTGTGTTCCATTCCTTTGTTGTTGTACAATAAAAGGTGTTTGAAGCCTGGCCACTGACTGGGTACTACAAAGTTGTGCTCTCTCCCCCTAGTAAGTTATTTAGGTACACATAAATAGTTAAACAAATATCATACATAGTAACATATAAAACACCCAGGATAACCCAAAAAAGTCAGTGACTCATTTCCATTGGGGTCTTTGTAATATCTTATATACCAGTTAGAATGAAACACTTTCAGTTTTCCTGATTTGTTCATAAAGAAAAAACAAATGACAGAAGAGGACCTCAGGTAAAAATCGAAATAGAATATTTTGTTTTCTAAGGTTCTTTTGGTACAAAATTATTAATTTATACATTAACATAAATGAAAAAAATATATATTTAAATGTATAAGAGAAAATTGTATAAAGGACTTAATTTTAAATGAGTTCTTGATAATTGACTAATTTTTCCTGTTCGGCAAGAGAGAGAATGGGAGAAGGCAAAGGCAGGGAGACCAGCTGTTAGACCTCGCATAACACGGCAGTTATGTTCCTGAAATCGGCGCTTTATGCACAATCGCGTATTGTAATATATATAATATACATGAAAATAGTGTTAGGTACACAGCCTCTCTAAGGAAACCAAGCCAATATTTTTAAGTGTTTATTCCGTCAAAAATAATCTACAGTAGTTCTTGATACCTTACATTGTAGCTGTGGTTGTTCGTTAAAATAACACCACCATCTTTTATCACCTCCCAGCACCGTCTGTCACCACCTAACACCGTCTGTCACCACCTAACACCGTCTGTCACCACCTAACACCGTCTGTCACCACCTAACACCGTCTGTCACCACCTAACACCGTCTGTCACCACCTAACACCGTCTGTCACCACCTAACACCGTCTATCACCACCTAACACAGTCTATCATCACCTAACACCGTCTATCACCGAATGTCACAATCTGTCATCTCCAAGAAATTAAGGTATTTAATGTTTAACCTTCCTGTGTTAGTCATAATTTTAAGAATAAAAAATTAGGAAAGTATCTGTAATTGGTCGATAATTGGGTATCTGTGTTGGCCAAAAATTTGGGATCGTCCCATCCCTTTATATATATATACAGTAAATATATATAATATATATATATATATATATAGATATATATTATACATATATATATATATATATATATATTATATATATATATATATATATATCAGTGGTACCCGGTTTACGATGGTCCCCAAACTCACCCTTTTATGTAAGTTTATTTTTAAATGCTTTTGTAAGTGTAATTTTGGGGTCTAAAAGGACTAGTCTATTTTACAACTTTTCTTAAGGAGATAAATTCGTTTGGTAATGGCACTTGAACAGCATTCTGAATGAAAATATCGTAAACCGGGTACCACTGTATATATATATATTATATATATATATATATATATATATTATATATATATATATATATGTTATATATATACTATATATATATATATATATATATATATATATATATATATATATATATATATATATATATATATATATATATATATATATATATATTATATATATATATATATATATATATATATATATATATATATATATATATATATATATATATATATATATATATATATATATATATATATATTATATATATATATATTATATATATATATATATATATATATTATATATATATATATTATATATATATATATATATATATATATATATATATATATTATATATATATATATATATATATATATATATATATATATATATATATATATATATATAATATATGCCGTATAGATAAAACTGGTCAATTAGCAAGAACTCGTTTAAAATTAACTCCTAAAATTTTCTCTTATACGTTAAAAAATAAAAAAAATTCATTTATATTAATGTAAAAATTAATAATTTTGCACCAGAAGAACCTTAGAAAACTTATTATCTTATTATAACAAACGCAATTTAATTTAGCCTAATCCAGCTAAATATATTTTAGATAGGTTTACAGCAATTTAATAATAAACAATCAAAATGAAATATATTTTTTTCGTTAGGTTCAGAATGATTTTTGCGAAATTATTGCATACACAAATTTTCGCTCTGCCAAATTCTGCCTTATTCGGCAAAACGAACGTTGCTATTTAAGTCAAAATCGCAAGTTTTACCTATTCGGCACTACATATATATATCACAGGGAGGTACCACGTCTAGTACTGACTGGGAACCCACATAGTTTGAAGGTTATAAACACATGAATCAGTGAATATTTTTTAATACATCTTTCACTAATAAATAACAATAAATTAATATTCTTTACAACATCCATGCATAAAGCAGTAAAATAAGTAGCTAATACATTAAGTAATAAATACGATAAATTGTGTTGTCGTGAGGTGTGGTATAGTAGTCATCATAACACTTTTATAGTTGTAGCGTCGACCTGGGTGTTATCATCAAGAAGGACACAGGTGTAGTCTCCGGCGTATGTACTGGAGAAGTAGTGGAAGACGAGGTAGGAGTGAGGGACGTGGGTGCCAGTGCCCAGGGAGTACACGTAGTAGTTGTTGTTGGACCATCTGTCTACCGGTTCACCAGTGGAGTACCGCCACTGCACCTGGTAGTGGTGCAGGTTGTCAGTGGTCATCACCTCCGCCCTGCAGTACAAGAAGGCTTTCTCCATGTAACCAATATCCACCGAAGTGCCGTTCACAATGACTGCTTTATTCAACGACTTGTGGTGGGGAGTGAGAGAGGCAGAGAGGGGAACCAGGGAGAAGACCACTACTGTAGTTATGAACATGGTCTGCATGATGATGGTCCGTGGTCCTTAAGCGTTAATAATTGTATGTAAATCTGTTGATGTTAGATCAGCTGGTGTGGCTGTGAGTATGGTTGGTCGTGTCTCCTAACATAGTCACACAATGATAAACGTAATACACCATTACCGGTATGCAGCAAACGTGTGATAACGCGGAGGTAACTTGAAGTTCGCTCTTTACTTCCTTATCTGCAGCTCGTGATGGTTCCGTGAGATTTTTGCAGCCCGGGATTCCTCACTCAGCCGACTCCTTATTAGGTTATTAGTGTTATTAGTTCCTGAAGTGTTATTCATAAGCTGACCATTTTGTGGATATTTTCCTGGTATGGCGGAGGCTTGCATTCTCAGGCTTACTGTCTCGACCACCGCCTCGTAGATGAAATAAGAACGATGAGTGAGTGAGAGTGCCTCATTATACACTCAACATACTGTCGTCTCAGGGATAGACTCATTGGCAAATAAGCTTATGTACCAGCGGGAATCTAAAATCAACTTATGAAATAAAGTATCTTGAGAAACATAGAAGGTTATCGGGAAATATTGTTCATTGCCATGCATACTTTTAATAATTAAAACATCTAAAAATGGCAGTGAAAGTGGAACTAGACTATTTAATTAAAATTTATTTCTACTAAAACAATTATATGCACAATTTGCTAAGGACAGATGGAAGAGGATTTCCCCTTACCATATCATATTTTTTTAACGTAAAACTCGCCATTAAACAAATTTTGCATCAGCAATGCAAAGTTTAATAAGCTCAACTTAACAGTTATTGACACAGGCAATGGTACATTATATTTTGAAACCAGACTGTTTAACAGAATTCTTCCTGATAAAGCTGAATGGTATGGATATGTGGATATGCTTAATGCCTAACAAGGGGCAGTAGCATCATAATTCGTGGCCACTGAAACAGCATGTTGCTGAAGAGGCCGTTGCATAACTTTCATATTGAAGTCCACCGTGGCAAGATGGTACAGTATAGGTCTTGCTACTTAAAGGACCTCCCTTAAATCTGTCCATTTTTCTGTTTATTCATTGACAGTCCTTCACAGGTCCTCCCCAGAATCTGGAATTCACTACCAGTAAATATTAAGATAATCTTGTCTGAAAATCAATTTAAGACAACTCAGAAACCACCTACTCACCCAAAACTAAATGATCATACTATAAACTACTCTGAAAAATGCTCATTATTACTTTCCTATACGATAATCTCAATTTTTAATAATATGTTACTATTATGTTACCCCCTACTCAATCAAAACTAAATACTCATATTATAAGTTAATGTCAAAAATGCTCAATGTTATTTTCCTTAAGATAATCTCAATTCCATATTACCATTACTGTAACAATCTAATATCATTATATAATAATTTAAACAGTAAAATTTCATCATATTGTAATTTTGAAAACAATTTTTAACTAGAATAAACTCAATAAATTTCTCTAATATTAAGTACATAGTCTTTAAGTTACTAGAATAAGCTGCCCCTAATGCCATGGCATGTCAGTGGCTCTCCTTGCACTCAATTTACATTGTAACTACCAATACCTATGTAATCTGCAATCTGCAACGAAATAAAATTTACTTTACTTTACAGCGCCTTTATAAGTCTTGTGAACTATACAGCAACCCCCCCCCCCAAAAAAAAAAAAAAAAAAAAAAACATGCTTTGGAGTTGTTTATAAATGTAAGTATATATCTTCAAGCCTATTACACACACACATTATATATATATATATATATATATATATATATATATATATATATATATATATATATATCACATATAGGTCATATTTTTAACAGTAACAAATAACATTGAATTTTACAACAAATAAATTAATTGAACAAGTCATAGACACTCGGTCAGCCTCCGAGAGTGGTTATAGTATTCATGTACTTGAATAGACTTTTATTAATAATGTCAGGTGTCAAGTTGTTGTTGATTCTGTGGCTTTTGAGGAAATCTTTATTTAAAGAATTAGATCTACCTTTCTTTTTTTTTGAATGAAATTAGCTACCTCCAATTCCCGATATGACCCTTACAGGCTTAGTGCTTCCTCATTAATATATTAGTGTAGTTCGTGTAGGAGCGTCGTGTACTAGTGTATATCAGCTTCACATTTTTCCAGTTAACATCTCTAAAAGGCTTATAATCCAGCGGGACAATAGCCATTATAAAAATAATTCAAACATCTGAAAAAAATGTATCCTGCACGAGGCTCTGCTCCTCCAAGATAACTTTTTCTACGTCATAGTTCATTCGCACTTCAAGAATTGATTATCTCTTCTCCTACGACGACTCTGTCAGTGCTCTACAGATCCATCCACACTATGATCAACACCTAGATCATCCTGGGTCCACCCGGGTCCACCCGGGAAGTCTAATGCTGACGGAGGTATCTGTGAGGAGAGAACTAAGAGTTGTTCCCAGAACCTGGGAGTGACGCGCGTATAAACAATAGGTACACTTAGATTTCAATTACCCAAAATGATCTCGATTGTCCCTGCTTAAGGTGTCCGTGTGTATATATGAATAGATGTGATACATACACTATATATATTTTATATTTATTATTTTTTTATTAACACATCGGCCGATTCCCACCAAGGCAGGGTGGCCCGAAAAAGAAAAACTTTCATCATCATTCACTCCATCACTGTCTTGCCAGAAGGGTGCTTTACACTACAGTTATAAAACTGCAACATTAACACCCCTCCTTCAGAGTGCCGGCACTGTACTTCCCATCTCCAGAACTCAAGTCCGGCCTGCCGGTTTCCCTGAATCCCTTCATAAATGTTACTTTGCTCACACTCCAACAGCACGTCAAGTATTAAAAACCATATGCCTCCATTCACTCCTATCAAATACGCTCACACATGCTTGCTGGAAGTCCAAGCCCCTCGCACACAAAACTTCCTTTACCTCCTCCCTCCAACCTTTCCTAGGCCGACCCCTACCCCGCCTTCCCTCCACTACAGATTTATACACTCTCGAAGTCACTCTGTCTCGTTCCATTCTCTCTACATGTCCAAACCACCTCAACAACCCCTCCTCAGCTCTCTGGACAATCGTTTTGGTAATCCCGCACCTCCTCCTAATTTCCAAACTCCGAATTCTCTGCATTATATTCACACCACACATTGACCTCAGACATGACATCTCCACTGCCTCCAGCCTTCTCCTCGTTGCAACATTCATCACCCATGCTTCACACCCATATAAGAGCGTTGGTATAACTATACTCTCATACATTCCCCTCTTTACTTCCATGGACAAGGTTCTTTGTCTCCACAGACTCCGAAGTGCTCCACTCACCCTTTTCCCCTCATCAGTTCTATGATTCACCTCATCCTTCATAGACCCATCTGCTGACATGTCCACTCCCAAATATCTGAATACATTCACCTCCTCCATACTCTCTCCCTCCAATCTGATATCCAATCTTTCGTCACCTATTCATTTTTACATTAACATAAATGAAAAAAAATGTATCTTTAAACATATAAGAAATTTTAGAAAGGATTTATTTAAACGAGTTCTTGCTATTGCAATACTTATTCGGCACGACATTATATATATATATATATATATATATATATATATATATATATATATATATATATATATATATATATATATATATATATGTCGTGCCGAATAAGTAAATTTGGTCAATTAGCAAGAACTCGTTTAAAATTAAATCCTTTCTAAAAATTTCTTATATGTTTAAAGATACATTTTTTTTCATTTATGTTAATGTAAAAAGGAATAATTTTGTACCAAAAGAACCTTAGAAAACTTACCTAACCATATTATAACAAGCGCAATTTAATTTAGCCTAATGCAACTAAATATATTTTAGCTAAGTTTACAATAATAAACAAACACAATTATTATTATTACAATAATAAACACAAGAACATAAGAATGGAGGAACACTGCAGAAGGCCTACTGGCCCATACAAGGCAGGTCCTTATCAAAACCACCACTACCTAAGAATTCACTCCTGCACCCACGACACCAATCAAACCCAGCCCCTCCCACTCATATATTTGTCCAAATACAATGAAATATATATTTTTCCGTTAGTTTCTGAATGATTTTTGCGAAATTATTGCATACGCAAATTTTCGCTTGCCTTATTCGGCAAGAAGAGCGTTGCTATTTAAGCCAAAATTGCAAGTTTTACCTATTTGTCACGACATTATATATATTATATAAAATTCAATAAATTCACAAACATATACCTGGTCAAGCATATCAAGGAATTGGAGAAGGTGCAGAGGTTTGCATCGAGACTAGTCCCGGAACTAAGTAGTAGTATGTCCTATGAGGAGAAGTTAAGGGAACTCAACCTGATGACAACGTACAAAATACTGAGAGGAATTGATAGGGTGGACAGGAACATATTAAGAGACTGAAAACAGGAACACGAGGGCACAGCTGGAAGTTAAAACACAGATGAGTCACAGGGATGTTAGGAAGTATTTCATCAGGCTTAGGGTAGTCAGGAAGTGGAGCGATCTGGAGAATGAAATGGCAGAAGCAGGATCCATACATAGCTTTAGGAAGACGTATGATAAGGCTCTCACAGCAAGGAGCAACCCTCGTATAGATGAGTGTGTACACACACACATACATACATACATACATACATACAAATATAGTCGAGTAAGTACTTTATATACAAAATATGTTACAAACTAGCAACTCCCTGTACAGTGGTTACATAGTAAATATATATCACCAGACATGAACATGATCCCAGGTGTGAGAGGCGTACAAGTGCTCAACCTTGCCAAACACGTTCAGAAACTCGAGCAACTAATGCCATGAAGAATAGTGTCTCTAGGCACTAAACTTAACCACCTTCAATAAAATAAATGCCAGTAGGGAGATGATTACGACGTACAAGATACTCGAAGGAATTGATATAGCCGACAAGGGGCACCAACATGTGAAAAACGGGGACAAGTGGCACAGATGGGAGGAAGACGTAAATGAGCCACAGGGTTGTCTGGAAGTACTCTTTCATCGTCTTGAGTCATAGACAGTTTTAAGGATGGGTACGACGGCTCACGAGGTAGGGAACTAATGAAATCTGATTTTCGATGCGGAGCCTGAAATTGAGACCAATTTCTCATCCCCAAATAGGTTTGTAAACACACACAAGAGCATGTATACTCAGATGCACGCACAACCATGAAGCATGAGGGACGTGCACTAAGAAACGTACATACGCGAATATAAAGTAACGTTGACAGAGGTGTCTTGTAAACGCTGCACCTGAGCAGACACGCTTTATAGCAGAGTAAGCTTTATAGCAGATACGCTTTATAGCAGAGTAAGCTTTATAGCAGACACGCTTTATAGCAGAGTAAGCTTTATAGCAGACACGCTTTATAGCAGAGTAAGCTTTATAGCAGAGTAAGCTTTATAGCAGAGTAAGCTTTATAGCAGAGTAAGCTTTATAGCAGAGTAAGCTTTATAGCAGAGTAAGCTTTGCTGAAACAAAGTTTCGATCACTTTATAGCAGAGTAAGCTTTATAGCAGAGTAAGCTTTGCTGAAACAAAGTTTCGATCACAGGCGAACTTAAGTCGTGTCATGAAAGCGTCTTTGTTGTAAATGTTCCGCCATGACTGTCAGCATCGTTTTACTTTCAAATCTACCGTCGTTCCTTCCTAAATGTCACTTTTCATTGACAGAGCAGCAGATAAGTGTCGTAACTTTTCATTGACAGAGCAGCAGATAAGTGTCGTAACTTTTCATTGACAGAGCAGCAGATAAGTGTCGTAACTTTTCATTGACAGAGCAGCAGATAATTGTCGTAACTTTTCATTGACAGAGCAGCAGATAAGTGTCGTAACTTTTCATTGACAGAGCAGCAGATAAGTGTCGTAACTTTATTCACAGAGGAACAGATAAGTGACGTCACTTTTCATTCAGAGGCAGAGATCATTTATCTCAGTTTTACACTACGACGCGGTGAACTTACCTCAAAACATTTCCCTTTTTACTTTATACACTTTAAAACACGCTTATTCTCTTCATCGTAAAGTTATAAATAAGTTAGTATTTTAAGTTTGGTGGTTTCAGTGAATTTATATTTATATACAAATATTGGTAAAAACACTGTAAGATTGTCATGTACTCCAGGAAATAATAAATACACCAAAACTATAAAAATCTAAACATTTGAAATACACTTAGAAGATTAATGTATAAAAGACGTAAATTAGTGTGGATAACTTACAAGACTCTTTTCGGATGGGTTATTAAACCAGGATAAGCAAAAAAGTAGTGTACTTAGTTCCGTTGGAATCCTTTCATTCTTTTTTCGTTGTTGCGACCCTCAGCTGTTTACTAACTCCTGAGTAACTATTGCTGGGCTAAAAAAGACAGCAGGTGTTAGACGTACCCATACCCATATATAATAATGGTATACAGTACCGACATATTGATGACTAAGACGCATTTACTTGAGTATCTTGAATAAAACAATAAAAATACTCAGGTGTTGCACATGCAGTATTCCTCAACTAACCCATACGTCTTGCATCACGTAGTTTGTGGCGGGTATACCGGGACGCAGAAATCTTACGGAACCATCACGAGCTGCAGATAAGGGTGTAGAACGAACCTCAAGTCACCTCCGCGTTACCAAGAAACATTTACAACGTTTGCTGCATAACGGTACTGGTGCATCACGTACGTCATATGTGACTATATATTGGGAGACACGACCAACCATACTCACAACCACACCAGCTCCTCTACCACCAACAGAGGTTTTACTCAAAGATTTACATACAATTATTATATCTTCGCAAATATTAACGCTTAAGGACCACGGACCATCATCATGCAGACCATGTTCATAACTACAGTAGTGGTCTTCTCCCTGGTTCCTCTCTCTGCCTCTCTCACTCTCCACCACAAGTCGTTGAATCAAGTTGTCATTGTGAACGGCACTTCGGTGGATATTGGTTACATGGAGAAAGCCTTCTTGTACTGCAGGGCGGAGGTGATGACCACTGACAACCTGCACCACTACCAGGTGCAGTGGCGGTACTCCACTGGTGAACCGGTAGACAGATGGTCCAACAACAACTACTACGTGTACTCCCTGGGCACTGGCACCCACGTCCCTCACTCCTACCTCGTCTTCCACTACTTCTCCAGTACATACGCCGGAGACTACACCTGTGTCCTTCTTGATGATAACACCCAGGTCGACGCTACAACTATAAAAGTGTTATGATAACTACTATACCACACCTCACGACAACACAATTTATTTATTACTTAATGTATTAGCTATTTATTTTACTGCTTTATGCATGGATGTTGTAAAAAATATTAATTTATTGTTATTTATTAGTGAAATATATATTAAAAATATATATTGTACATTGATTCACGTGTTAACAGCCTTCAAACCACGTCAGTCCCCAGTCAGTACTAGAGGTGGTACCTCCTGTGTGTGTGTGTGTGTGTGTGTGTGTTTTATATATATATATATATATATATATATATATATATATATATATATATATATATATATATATATATATATATATATATATATATATATTCTTCTTTCTTCTTTCAACACGTCGGCCGTTTCCCACCGAAGCAGGGTGGCCCAAAAGAAAAACGAAAGTTTCTCCTTTTACATTTAGTAATATATACAGGAGAAGGGTTACTAGCCCTTGCACCCGGCATTTTAGTCGCCTCTTACGACACGCATGGCTTACGGAGGAAGAATTCTGTTCCACTTCCCACTTATATATATATATATATATATTATATATATATATATATATATATATATATATATATATATATATATATATGCGGTCCACCTCTGGTGTACATTGTGGGACCCATAGCCTCGAAGAAGTGGATAAAAAGGCTTCAAGGAAGAATATTTAGATTTCTTTCTGAAGCCATTTGAATATTCCACTTCCCCTACCACCCCATCTTTTGGTTGTGTATAAACTGTATTACAAGACAAAATACATTGACAAAATACATTGACAAGAATACAATAGGGAGTAAGACAACATACATAACAACTCAGAGCTACATGTCAAATACTTAGTCCAGCTCCCCGGCAGTGCGCCGCGTGCCCAGAATGCTGCAGGCATTTGCCCTCTGGATCGCAACACTGAGTCTCTGAAAGAGGAAGCTGGTCGCCCTGTGGTCCTTGGTTTCTATGATGAGTTTTTCACCCAGCTCTTTGAGAAACTTTAGAGCACACTTGCCCCATGCTCCATGGGTCTCCGACCCTATTGGGGTAAAGTTATAGCAAGGGGGAAGGCCTTCATATTTGCGAGTCTTCTGTGTCTCCCTGTGGCTGGCAGCTCCACCCCCTTCGGCTACGGAGTATGGCAAGTAGGTGTCTGCCATTGTGGCTATATATATATATATATATATATATATATATATATATATATATATATATAAACATAACGGCCGTCTCCCACCAATGCAGGGTGGCTTTAAAAGAAGAAACTAACTTTTATAGGAGAATGGGTTACTAGCCCCTTGTTCTCAATATTTTATTCGCCTCTTAAGACACTCACGCTTGTGGAGGAAGGATTCTTTTCCACTACCCCATGGAGATGAAAGGGAATAAATAAAAACAAGAAGTATTAAGAAAATAAACGAAAACTTAGATGGGTGTCCATACTTATACGTGCACATGAATGTGTAGTGTGACCTAAGTGTAAGTAGAAGTAGCACGATGTACTTGTTATCTTACATGTTTATGAGACAGAAAAGACACAAGCAATCTTAATCATACCATTGTGTAAAACAAATATACGTATATATATAGTATATATATCTCGAGAACAAGCGATACAAGATGCAAAACAACCACGGGGGGAGTTGAATGATAGCTCTAGGTCTTTCGTGTTGCAATCAACGCATCTTTCGGAGCTTGCAGTGTTGATGAGTAGGAAGTTCAGGCATATTATTAAAATGTAATAGGGGACTTGGCTTCTGGTTATCCCAGTGTTGTAGTAGTATTTACAAAGCTGCACCGCACATGTATGTATTGTATCCAGGATTTACCAGTACTGAACGACCAGTACATATCATTGTAGATGAGCGAAAATGGTTGTCTTGACCTTGTGTTATCAGTGTCTTGGTAATAGTTATCACAAGTCACCGTCACTAGCACCTTAATATTGTCAAGTCTTCTGCTGTTTAGAGTATCGAAATTTCATTAAAATAATGTTATGTAATTTTGTGACAAAATACTATACATTCACTATTTTATGAATATGTCTTCATAAAGAATATATTTTCGTTATTTTCGTTTTTTTTTTTTGTATTAAATAAAAATACATATACGTACCGTCTCCCATTCCTCGGATTAAAGTAGATTACTTCCATTTTGCAGCCTCTGTATGATCCTTCACACAGCTGCGCTTTATGAATAAATATACATTGAAAATTTATTACTCAAAAATTCATCAGAATAACTTACACTATATGTCACTGACTATTTTGCTGTTGATCTATTCTGTACATTTTTACGACTCGGTTGTGCCCACTAATGTCAAGTGTCGTGTTACTACAGGTTCTGTGTAGATGGTATAAACTTACCAGTGTGTGTAGTGGTAAGCTTTGACACTTGACACGACTCCGATTTCGCACATTTTCTCCACCGACAAGTTTATTATTCCTCAGCATCAATTGATCTCTTATACATCAAACTATGAATACATATTTAAACAAGACAAGCGTCTTAGTTTTGCATATAAAATTGAAAGCTCGTGAGAGGCAGTAGTCTACCTGTTTTACTGCACACATGACATGATATTCATTCATTTCATCACTCCATGTTTATCATAAAAATCTCGTGCCGACCTTTACTTCTCAAACCAAATCTTGGACACATGACCTCTCAGCTTTCGTCATGATAATGACTGCTTTAGACGGCAAGAAACTATGCATACATACGTACACAAATGTCCCTTGCTTGGGTTCAATGCCCATTTAAGATTTCATATATATAATAGGTACGTATCATGCACCTATGGGTAAATTTCCCCGTCCACAATAAACTTGTCCGTTATTTTGAGTGATGTGGACCACATCAAGCACGAACATCACATTCCTCAATACATTTTATTACATACGCATGTTCATATAAACACTGTCGTGAAAAATACACAAAAATACTTTTCTTCTTCCATTCTGATGTTTGGCCTGAACAAGTACATAAGAAACCACTGTACGAGGCTTGTACCCTGGCCTGGTGGCAAAAGCTCTCGCTTCACACGGTGAGGGTGCGGGTTCGATTCCCGGCGAAGGGGTGGAAATATCGGACGTGTTTCCTTACACCGGTTGTCTATGTTCACAAATCAGTAAAATAGGTACCTGGGTGTTATTGGACTGGTGTGGGTCGCATCCTGGACAAAACTGACCTAATTTGCCCAAAATGCTCTGCATAACAAGCGCCTTTCTATATAGTAGTATGTCATTGATGTCAGCTAGGCCTGTATACCTTGTACTTGTAGTAAATACAGATATTATATTATTATTATTTCAAGTAAGTCACTTGCCGATTTCGTGAGTCCTAAGAACATAAGAATGGAGGAACACTGCAGTAGGCCTACTGGCCTATACAAGGCAGGTCTTTATCAAAACCACACACTTCCACCCACACATCTGTACAGCACTTTCCTTTCCCAAAGCTGCCTGCTACCTGGAGGGTATTCCGGGGATCAACACCCCCGCGGCCCGGTCCATGACTAGGCCTCCCACTGGATAGGGCTTGATCATCTAGGCTGTTACTGCTGGCCACACGTAGTCCAACGTACGAACCACAGCCCGGCTGATCCGGTACTGACTTTGGGTATTTGTCCAGCTCCCTCTTGAAGGCAGCCAGGGGTCTATTGGTAATTCCCCTTATGGCTGATGGGAGGCTGTTGAACAGTCTTGGGCCCCGGACACTTATTGTATTTTATCTTAGTGTACAAATGGCGCCCATACTTTACATTGGGGGAATGTTGCATCGCCTGCCAATTCTTTTGCTTTCGTAGGGAGTGATTTCTGTGTGCAGATTAGGGACCAGTCCCTCAAGGATTTTCGAAGAATTTGCTTCAGTATCTCGAGTAATAATGGAACCCAGCCCTCTTAACCATGTCTGCTGATTAGATATTTGCAATAGACAAATAACACTCACACAATGAAATTTATGACGACGGTTCGGTCCGACTTGTACCATTAACAAGTAACACAGAAGCGTGAAGGGAAAGAACCCAGAGGAGGGTGGTAACAGTTGATTTACTGATGTTATATGCCTTTGTTGAAGAATCATTCGTCTTACTGTCAGTAATATGTACTGAAGCATGTTGATACATTTGTGTAGTGTATTATAAGTAATTCTAGTTGTGTTGTAGTTGTGATCCCTTGTTGTGACGTCAGAGGCCCGCGCATGTGTGCGCGCAGAGACAAGGGTCTCCCTCATTCTCGTCATAGGTCTAGGACTGGACAGAAGGGCTGGGGCTACCTCTTCCCCTCTTACTCAATATACGCGTTCACCATCCATCCCTGAATTTCCCTTGACTACCTTTTATCTGCAAGAACCCCACATAACATTACCAGCACCAGTCAATCCATCTGTCTGTCATGCAGGAAGAGTCGCATGTCTATGAGGTTTCCATAAAAATTAACAAACTCTTTGTTGTTAGTACTGCCCGACGTCGGCTATTCTAGAGAGCGCTCTAGAAGTATGCGCCACCAGCTGGTGCAGACCCAACTAATTGTAAACTTTAGCAGCACAACTATGGTCACCTCTGCGTCAATATATTCTCGAATGCCGGAAAAATCCTGACATTTAGGAACTACAGATGTTTAAATGTTCCTTTTTCAGTGACATAATACCATAAGTTTTAGAAAATACACTTTTTAATATTGTAATTAACTCGAAACCGCTATAACTTGCTTAATCATCTCAGCTCACAGGATGGTATATGGTGTGACTCTGCCCCCACAAGATGGGCATGGGAGTGACTACTGCCCCCACAGGATGGGTATGGTGTGACTACTGGCCCCACAGGATGGGTATGGTGTGACTTGCCCCCACAGGATGGGTATGGAGTAACTATTGCCCCCACAGGATGGGTATGGCGTGACTACTGCCCCCCACAGGATGGGTATGGCGTGACTACTGCCCCCACAGGATGGGGATGGTGTGACTACTGCCCCCACAGGATGGGTATGGTGTGACTACTGCCCCCACAGGATGGGTATGGCGTGACTACTGTCCCCACAGGATGGGGATGGTGTAACTACTGCCCCCACAGGATGGGTATGGTGTGACTACTGCCCCCACAGGATGGGTATGGCGTGACTACTGCCCCCACAGGATGGGTATGGCGTGACTACTGCCCCCACAGGATGGGTATGGTGTGCACAATAAAGCTATCAACGAGCCTCCAGCGATCTCTACACACCTACCCCATATAAGAGAAAAAAGTTTAAAGTGTTGGGTAAAAAGTATCAGCACAATATACTATAATGATAAGTAAAAAAGAAGGGAATGGCTACAGTAGACGAGGAAGGTTGACACTAGTGGGAGGGTTGAGGGTTGTTGCTGAGTCGCAATCTACCATTTACCACATCAATAAACTTTGTTAGATGATTTGCTGATGATGCTATACTAAACAGAATACTATAGCATCAGTATAATAAAAAAGAATAATGAACTAACAGATGACTAGAGTACACAGGTGAGAATATAATTCTTAGAAATTTTATCAAGATATCCATAACTGTCAAGTAAATGGGTCGTAGTATACCCCCTGGAAAACCCCTGGAATACCCCTGGATGACAACCATCTTTTTATTTATATGAAGTATTGGGTAGCTTAGTGTGGCAAGCCTAACACTGGACATTGTCACGCTAGGTGGAACAAAAATTGTTTTAGTATTTTTCATTAATTCCTTTTGTCGTATTTTACAGTGGTTAATTAACTATAATCAGCTAAAATCTGCATTTCATTCGTTAAAGTATCAATGAGCGGACGTAGGAGTACTGTTGGACCATTTAACCAACTATTACATATGGAGTAGTACCGCTGTATTGGGTAGTGTTACCGGAGCCTGAGTTGTGGGTGCCAGACAGACAACCTCTCATTCACCTCTCTCTTTCTCTCTCCAGTTGATGTTTGCCGGCATAATGTGCTCTAGATTACATTCTGGTCACTTGTATGGCGGATTTGACCCAGAATATCTTGCTTTTTTTTTTTAGCTTGAGAGATCCGTGATCGATGCTCAGGAGGGAAGCTACCCTTATGTACAGTAACAAACTAACTCTCATATGATAGTTAAAGTAATACGTTACCTCATGGAGAATGTTCTTGCCATGTAGCAGCGACCAGATAAAAACAATAAACACCTGTTTGACCAATATATAAACTACGGCTATGCGCGTACTTGCAATTTCACATATGACTTGGGGGTAAAACCAAAACTAAACCAAGCAGGGAAAAAAGTGTGAGGATCATCACGTATATTTTTAATATTAAGTAATTCTGTTTTCAGCTACTGAATTTCATTGTTTAGAAATCTATCTACGCTTTTTCTTCATTTCTTGGAAATAAAGGACACACACCCGCCGTCCAGATTTGCCAGTGTTTAGTGATCATGACACCATCAAGGTTAAACACTAAAAACTTGAAATTTCCAAACTAACAAGATTTATACGTATTGCGTAAGTCATTGTGTGGATTCTCGTATGAGCGGCGCCTCATGGCGCCACCCGGAACTGCTCTACGGATCTGTTGTCCCTGTACTACGTATCTTTTTCTTATATAGACTGTGGCACTCTAGCGAGAAGATTCTGATATTTTCCTTCCCAATACAACTCATAAATCAAACCTCTAAGAGTGAGAGAATTAATCATTTTATATTTGTGATCCACAACTGATAATAATCACTTAGCGATCATATCGTAATGTTCACTTTACATATTTTAGTATTTTTTCTTCAAAAAAAAAAAGGTAACTCATGATTAAAGTTTTTTACATGATCCTGATCGACTGGGCTGTTGTGATTACGCTTTAAAAGTAGAAACAGTTTGGCTAATCAGGTCATCCAAAATCTTTCATTAAGATAAATAAAAGCCATGTGCAGCACTTGGGTATCCTGATCGTGGAGACCTCTCACCAACCACTGGCTTTATCAACCCACTACAGAGAATAATTACTGCAGACGTTGGAAGAATTGTAGTAATTTGAAAAATAAACACGTAAGCAGTATAATGTGATCCTTTATTGATGCAGTGTAATGTGATCAATAAAGGATCACATTATACTGCTTATGTGTTTATTTTTCCATTGAGTTGGTATTTTATACCAACGAATTGAGGTGATCAATTCCTCAGTCTTGAAAGGTGGTGTTCAGTCTCAGCTTTGATGAATCTGAAGGTTATGCCCAAGAATGAAGACTTGTATACGGAAGACAGGTGAGGTGAAGCAACTTGGAGACTGCATCACAGGTAGGCGGAGCACACCAGTGGCACTGGCTCGTGCCAATAGGTTAAACAATCGTTAGAGATGTAGAATTATTTTTTTTTCCAAGATTCAAAGATGTTGGTGTGTCAGACAAGAATCTTGGTACAGATAATGCTTCTACAACTTTAACGCTTGCCTATTGGCATGACCTACTTCCACTAGTAGACTTCGCCTACTTGTGGCACCATCTCCGAACTGTCACCTCATCTGTCTCCGGTATACTAG
Source organism: Cherax destructor (assembly GCA_009830355.1). Lineage (NCBI taxonomy): Eukaryota > Metazoa > Arthropoda > Malacostraca > Decapoda > Parastacidae > Cherax > Cherax destructor. The sequence goes on along the minus strand of WNWK01000513.1, from coordinate 294,756 downwards.
TCTGTATACTCGGGCATGTACTTTAGAGTCATCAAGGCTGACGAACTGAACGCCGTCTTTCAAGGTGCTGGTCAATCTTCCACCGTCTCCAGTAATTATTCTCTATACCAGAATGGCAGGATGCTATTACCTTTGAACCTTTTATATACCTTTGAAGAGTTTCGAGAGTTTCACTACTCTCTGATCCCGGCCATGGGCCATGGTAGGTAGGGAAAATGGGCAAGTGTCTCCACCAAGTGCCAGATCAACCAGGCTGTGATGGATATGTGGTTCACAGGGCCCACTTATCCATACTGCACATATAAGTTCCATCAAACACCTCAACTACTGGGAACGCTTGGAAGCATTTGACTTGTACTCGCTGGAACGCAGGGGAGAGAGTTACATCATAATCTACACTTGGAAAATCCTAGAAGTGGTCCCGAATCTGCACACAGAAATCACTCCCTACGAAAGCAAAAGACTGGGCAGGCGGTGCAAAATACCCCAATGAAAAGTAGCGGCGCCATTAGTACACTATGAGAAAACACAGTAAGTGTCCGGGGCCCAAGACTGTTCAACAGCCTCCCACCATACACAAGCGGAATTACGAAAAGACCCCTGGCTGCCTTCAAGAGGGAACTGGACAGATACTTAAACTCAGTGCCGTTCAGCCGGGCTGTGGTTCGTGCGATTACGTGCGGCCAGCAGTAACAGCCTGGTTGATCAGGCCCTGATCCACCAGGAGGCCTGGTCGTGGACCGGGCCGCGGGGGTGTTGATCCCCGGAATACCCTCCAGGTAGGCTCGTCTGCTGCTTGCCTGGTCAACCAGGCTGTTGCTGCTGGAGGCCCGCTGCCTCACATACCCATCACAGCCTGGTTGATCTGGCACTTGGTGAAGATAATTGTCCAGTTTCCTCTTGAAGGCTTCTACACTTGTTCCAGCCAAGTGTTACGCATGTCTTGTGTACCATTAATAAAACTTGAGATGTTTTTGCGTAGAACTGCCTCTTTACAGTGTGCTGTCGCCTGGCCCTATGATCCTCAAGCCATAAACAGTTATTTTTCTACTACTGCAAATAATTACCTAGTCTCTCCTCACTATGCTATGCTCTTGCTGTAATTTCAGTTAAAACTGTATTTTTTACGTTGTTAGAGGCATATCTCTTGTGTAAATTATATGTCTTTATTTCCTTTACTCTGGGAAGTAGTCTTAAGAATTTTAGAAATCCTGAAAATTTAGGTTTTGTTAATTAGTATTTTTAATTAGTATTATTAAATACATGCATCGATGTAAGAAAAAGAGAATAGGTCCATTTCTTTACATCAAGGTAACTCCTTAAGGAATATATCATTTTAATAGAATGGATGCGGGTAGTGTAAGGTCTGTGCATTCTCCAGATTTACAATTTCAATTTCACCCTCCTTATCACCCTCCTTATTAATGAATAGACAATTTATAAGGATACGTTCAGTTTACATAGAAGTTTATTTTATTCCCGAGTTAATTACAAATGATCCAAAGTATCGTAACTGGCTTGGCGTATCTTGGAGAAAAACGGTACAAAATACCGACACGATGGAAACAAGTGCAGCATTGATTACGTTTTGCCCACCCAGTGGGCGAAACTTTGTTAATAAAGGATCTCGTTACAGTGCATTTGTGTCAGTTTTGAAGGCTCATATTACCCATCCTATCATTTTCTTTGCAAGTGGAATAGTATGTTCGGACATTTGAAGCCAAGGCATCAGAGGTATTCGCAAGACATAAAAAATTATAAGTCCTAAGGTTATATTTCAACTTTATATATCTTTGGTAAGGTCTCATTTAGATCATACTGCTCATGTCCTGTAAGTTTTTTAATTGCTATGGGATATTTACTTCATTTTCCAATCTCGATTTTTGTGGCCAGCTCACTCGTCTATCTTGGCGTCTTTTGACTCTTCTAATAATTCCTGTCTGCCTATGAGAATATCTTCTTGCATCTGTTCCAAGTTAATGGAGACCTGACCTTATGTTTCCTTGTACTGCAAGTTGTAGTTAGTATTATAGACTTAAGTCGTTGTGAAGCAGTGATAGTTTGTGGATGTGGCCGGTGGGGGGGTTGTGGAACAGTGGTGAAGGTTGACGAGCAAGAAATATGTGCAACACTTTGGTATCTTACTGACGAAACTATTCTCCTGAATAACAGGCTTCATCAGTTGGATACAGAGTTGAGTTGATGGCAATATTGGAGACATAAGGGGAGGGGTAGTTTTGAGGTGATCAGTCCCTCAGCCTTATACCAAGACTGAGGAACTAATCACCATAGAACCTCTCCACTTCTATTATTGTAATGACCTCTCTGTTCGACTGATGAAGTCTGCTGTGCAGGCCAAACATTTCGTCAATATACCTAGTTGTTACACGTTTCTTACTCAACTTGTCGGTAGTATATACCATTTTAATATTAAAATGGCAAGGAACAGTGTTAAGGTCATTATGTTGTAGATCAAGGTTTGGAGTTGGTGAATACGTATTTTGGTTGTGCTGGTTGGTATGGACAGGCCGGGTTGTGTGGTAGTAAGGTCCCAGAGTTGGGAATTCCTAATGTGACAAAGTTGCGGGCTGATGGAGGCTCTTTCCACTGCGCTGTTGGACTGTGGAACAGGTTCTAGTTTGGTGTTTTTGGGTGTTGGTCCATATACATACCTACCAGGGCTAAAATATATATACAAATATCGCAATGAGCAGAATTCAAACCCGCGTTTGTCATTGTCCATGAGTGTGGCTTATCTTCCACAATGACACTAAACCACTTAGCAACAGATGCCTGAAAATGCTAGGTAGCCTGCTTACAGGCCATGTTTCTTCCTAGCGCCGGGCACACCAGTGAGTCTCAAGCATGGTCTCCAGCTATCTCATTCTCCTCTGTGTTCTGGTCTCATTGTACCTCGCAGAAATGAGTGAAACAAGCAGTGTTTATGTGAGGTGTGCACTGAGTACAGCATTGCTCGTAAGGCCACAACATAAAGGAGACAATGCTTGAGGTTCACTGGTGTGCCCGGCACTAGGAAGAAATATGGCTTGTAAGCAGGCTACTAGTGTTTTGAGGCATCTGTAGCTAAGTGGTTTAAGGCGTCAGTGAACAGCAACAAACCTGGGTTCGAATCCTGCTCGCTGCTTGTGTGTTCTCACCTAATTGTGGTTGCAGGGATCGAGTCATAACTCCTGGCCCCACCTCTTTACCGCCCAGTCAAGTGAGTGTAAAATGGAAGCCTGTAATTGTTTTACATGATGATAGGATTGCTGATGTCTTTTCTGTCCCATAAATGTGCAAGATTTCAGGTACATCTTGCTACTTCTACATACGCTTAGGTCACACTACACATGCATGTACAAGCATATATATATATATATATATATATATATATATATATATATATATATATATATATATATATATATATATATATATATCACACACACACCCCTCAGGGTTTTCCTTTTTCTTACTGATTCTTGTTCTTGTTTATTTCCTCTTATCTCCATGGGGAAGTGGAACAGAATTCTTCCTCCGTAAGCCATGTGTTGTAAGAGGCGACTAAAATGCCAGGAGCAAGGGGCTAGTAACCCCTTCTCCTGTATACATTACTAAATTTCTAAAGAGAAACTTTCGTTTTTTCTTTTTGGGCCACCCTGCTTCTGTGGGACAAGGCCAGTGCGTTGAAAGAAAGAAAGAAAGATATACAGTAGAGCCCCACTTATACGGCAGGTTAAGTTCCAGTCTACTGCCGTAAAGCTGAAATCGCTGTAAAGTGGAATGCCTTTTTTTTTTTCTCTCTCTCCCCACTTATAAATGCATATAAATGCTAGATAACAAAGTTTACACTAACATATATTAAGTTAGCAATAGAACTAGGATTTAAAAAAAATAAGAAAGTAAAATACACATATACTCATCTTTCATAGACCCATCTGTTGACACGTCCACTGAATACATTCACCTTCTCCGTACTCTCTCCCTCCAATCTTTTGTGTGTATACGTATATATATAACACATCGGCCATCTCCCACCAAGGCAGGGTGGCCCGAAAAAGAAAAACTTTCATCATCATTCACTCCATCACTATCTTGCCAGACATGCTTACACTACAGTTATAAAACTGCAACATTAACACCCCTCCTTCAGAGTGCAGACACTGTACTTCCCATCTCCGGCCTACCAGTTTCCCTGAATCCCTTCATAAATGTTACCTTTCTCACACTTCATGGAGTGATTAACTCCATTATTTTAATCATGGAGTGCTAAATTTTAGGGAATTGGAGGCAAACAGGTTTGATCAAAGGAAGGAAAAGAATGTCTAGTTCATATCAAGAGCTTCTCTCTAGCAAGCTCCCTTGAAGGGACCTACTCCTGTAGTTAATTTTTTTCAGATACACTAAAGTTACTTTTTCTCCTCCCTATTCACACATTGTTTAACTTTTGTTTCACTTAAAGCCAGGACATCAACTTTACATTCATGATGTTTAAGATCAATTCCTTCTCATCAACTATGCTACATAACTACGTTCCAGCAACCAGTGTTCTAGCATTTTAATAGCTTATTATGCTGTATGACCCCTGTGGTTTAGCGCTTATTTTTTATTATAATAATAATAGCTTATTATAAGTCTGGCTTTTAGGAAATGAATTCTAGCCCACTTTCCAAGAGAACTGGAAAGGAAATGCTATACGAATAAGAAATATTAAGAAACAGTCAAGTGAAAGAAACACCACATGAATGAGAACTATTAAGAAACAAAAGTGAAGTTAAAGAAACACCACATGAATGAGAACTATTAAGAAACAAAAGTGAAGTTAAAGAAACACCACATGAATGAGAACTATTAAGAAACAAAAATGAAGTTAAAGAAACACCACATGAATGAGAACTATTAAGAAACAAAAGTGAAGTTAAAGAAACACCACATGAATGAGAACTATTAAGAAACAAAAGTGAAGTTAAAGAAACACCACATGAATGAGAACTATTAAGAAACAAAAGTGAAGTTAAAGAAACACCACATGAATGAGAACTATTAAGAAACAAAAGTGAAGTTAAAGAAACACCACATGAATGAGAACTATTAAGAAACAAAAGTGAAGTTAAAGAAACACCACATGAATAAGAACTAGTATTAAGAAACAAAAGTGAAGTTAAAGAAACACCACATGAATGAGAACTACAGTACTAACAAACAGGAATATTATTATATTTAAGGGGGAGTGCTAAATCTGTATGGGTCATACAGCACCTGGAGAAATGAGCAGTCCAGTTCCAAGGGATTCAGAGCTGTTCACCCTGGTCAAGAACAGTACATTACCTTGGTGGAGGTGCTAAACCAGTATGGGTCATATAGCACTTCATGAAATAAAAGACAACCATGTTCAAAATAGTATAACAATAAGATCCATTAAAGCACATAAATATGTCATTACATTTATGGGGGGAGCTCTAAACCCTTATGGGTCATACACCACCTGAGGTAATAGGACAAAATCCAATTCAATTAAGGGATCATGAGTGCCTCGCTGCTGCTAAGGACCTTCCCTTGAAGGGCAATTGGGATAAGAACAATCAAGAAACACCGGGGGAAAAAAAATAGTGTTTACCTAACATAAATAAAATTTGGGGAAGTGCTAAACCTGCAGTGGTCATACAGCACCTGGGGAATAAGAAGTAATCAGGTTTGATCCAAGGTAAAGAAGAGTAGTTCAAATTCCTTTATTAAAGAGCTGCTGCATATGTTCGTTATGCATGTATACTTTAAATAGATGTTTCATTGGCTTTAGATGTTTTTTCCATGTAGAGTACAGTGTTTGAATTGCCTTTCTTGTTGATAACTGTGTATGCTCCAAGAGCAGCCTGTGCAGGAAAATTAAAAACTAGTTCAATTTGATGATTTATTTAAACTCAAACAATACTTGTGTCAGACAAGACACGTATGCACAATCAATAAAAAATCATTAACTGCTTACATCCTTGAAATATTTATTGCCATAACATTAAAATGTGAAACACTTTTCTTCAGTAAAGTTGGTGAATGTCAGGGAGCTGCCCAGGGCAGGTGTATGTCAGCCAGATGTGGGCTACACTGTCCTCATATTGTACTAGTGATCTCCCTGCTCTTGCAGTTCGTACTATTCTACCTACTGCTTAGAAGTCAATTTCACCAGATTGTCTGCTGGCCTTCATCTGACACCATGGGCATGTAACACTGGGGGTACAGCAGCAGCCTCACACCCTGGCCAGCTGTGAGCCTCCCACACTGTGGGCGTATATAACTGCATGGCCTGAGTAACACCGTGCCCTGCCCGGCTGCCTGATACTTGTGGCCTGACCTTCCCAAATATGGACAAACTAACGCACCCAGCATCACTGATGCTGCAAGATTTGGCATTAAGTTGGCACTAGGTTAATATTTTATAATTGGCACTTAAGTAATACTGTCCGCATCCACATCTGGGTAAGGATGGGCCACGTATACGACTAGTAACTACACGCGAACAGTGACACGTGAAGAACAATGATATGTAAATCTGTGCCTAATACACAATCCCCCTGTAAAGTACGAGTAACCTCTCCTGCACTGACTAGCTGTAATGCTAACGCTGAAGATTCACCGAGATGATGAGGCGGCCCACAAGCTTGTGTCTGCAGGTGGCACTGTTGGGCTGATCCCACTGCTTCAACTACAGCACCGCCAGTCACCCCAGTAGTCATTACCTAGAGGCCTCGGTTTGCTATCAGGCTTCACCTAGCCTCTGTTTCTAGTGACTGGTGGGTACTAGTCAGTAGCCCAATGAGCGAGGGGTGCAGGAGTCAGTGGCGCCCCAAGCCTGGGGCCCTGGCCGGCTCCCAGTACAGTGACATGTCAGCCTAGGAGATCAAGGATGTGGGAGCCAGAAGGCAGCATGCAGGGGCCACACAGTCAGTGCCACCTGCATTTTACCTCACTGCTGCGTGGACACCCGAGTTCAGGCGTCAGAAGTAGATACCGTACAAGAAAACAGTATAAAACAACGCCGCCGTTTAGTTGAAAACAGTACTGAAAGACATATGATATTAAGTGTACACATTTCTATTGTAATACACTGCTCGACCCTGTTCAGTTTCATATAAGGCAAATACTGAGAGCAAGAGGGATGTAGTGAGCTGCAGGTCAGGTCAGGGCAGGTCAGGTGATGGGTCGGGTGTTAGGTCGAAGCGGCGGCGGTGGTGGTTCCTTGGGGCGAGGTGATGGGGCTGGCCAGAGAGGCACGGTTTAACTGAGAAACCTTAGCTTTACTTGGATTATTCTTGCAGCAGTTGGTCATGAGAGCACATGCAGGGAAGACTCCTCTCAGGCCACCACCATCACCCACACTCACGTCCCCCGCCGTCCAGGTTATCCCGCTATTCCACGAATGGGCCTAATACAAGGAGTAACCGAAGCTAAAACAAAACAGATTTGGTTATATGCCCTGAGATTTTTATATATATATATTTTTTTGTTTTTTTGCAAATCATATGTAGAAAGCAACAAACACATAAAGTAGTGAGGATTATCTGCCAGGTGTAGCATAATTAAGGTGAGCACTATCGCTAGTAAGCCAAGGCCCTAGTACTGCATCAGTGCACATCAGGCATCACAAGAGCTGCTTGGGGGCATATGTGCCCTCCTCCTGCATCACTCAGCCTGATGACAACTTATGACCTAACCATCTGTTTATAACAAATTAACAATAAGACACGTGCGCAACAGAAAGACTCATTACACCGATTCATATGCATATACAAATTAGTTGGATATTGCTATATCAACCGTCCACAGCCCTAGCAAAAATCATAAAAAAGCATATGCAATGCATGGCTACTCTGTATCAAATATTTGCTATAGTGAACAGCGAGTATATGTTCTTGGTACAACCCACCGCAGTTAACGGATGAGCTAGCCTTTACTCGCCCATGGGGTGTGTGAGCAGTGGGCGGAGGCTCCTTGTTGGGTATGGCTCTCTATACCCGGGTGGCGGGCAGGCATGGGCAAGGTGGGGGCATGTGGCATACCCATGTCCCCACCCAGGCACACACACCCGACTCCCTAGACTGGCACAGGAACCCTGGAAGGCCACACCCACCGCGCACACATAATATGCGACACCAAAACCTTGGTTTTTTTTTTTGTTAATGTTTCTGGGTAAAATTTATTTTTATTCTACTGCGTCACGCTCAGTAAGTTAAGATACTAATTTAGGTTACATAACTGAGCAATGTAAAATTCACAGCTCCTTGATTACAATTTCTTGAAGGTATTAATTAAAAGATAGATGAGAGGGTACGCTGCGCCTGTGCACCGGGCTCGGCTGCAGCACGCGCCAGTCTCACATGGAATGGCTGAGGCAGCGGCTGTACGCTGCACTCACGACAGTGTCCTGGCACATGTCGTGACTCTAGAGGGTTCTAGAGGTGTCCTAGAGGGTCCTGGTGCAGCTAGTGAGACTACTGGGGGAGGGGCTGGATTTGCCCCGCCATGGTTCTCCAGAGCCACTCTTCCCTAGCCCATCACCAGCCATCTTCTACACCTCACTGACTTTTTCACTCCTGTCCATTGTACATGTACTATTTCCAAGAACTAAGTGTTCTTTAAAGCTATATTAAAAAAGTCTTTGCATAACTGTAATAATACCTTGAAAAGTTTTTCTCAAAATGGTATAAATAAAAAATGGTCAAAGATGAGATGAACCCATCTGGACAGGAGTGTGATTGTGAGGTTATGCATGGAATAAGAGATGGGCAAAGAGTGGAGTGGCTGGGTATGTGCTGCTCCTGACGGCAAGGCCTGAGGACCTTCACCGATCCAAGGCAGACAAGAGGTGTGTGCAGCGCGGTCGAGTGGCGGAACATTAACAGTTGGTCAACTTCTGGTATGGGGGTTGGGGGAGGGGGTTGGGGACTCGTAGAAACTTTTACGTTGTCTAAGACTATACATTGTGGCAATACCTTAAAAGAGTAATTTAAAACGTTTTATCACCATATACTACAATATGATTAAAAATCAATGACATGCCATGTGAAAACAATAAATAAATGCTTGGCACACATTCGACTAGACTTGAAGCTTTACCAGCCTCTCACAACTAGACAGTACATGGGACTAAAATGTAAATGCTTACAAAGCCCTACTGATGTATGGTAATATGTCTTTTACAAAACCCTGTGGAAGCCAATGATAGCTTCATTTCATGAAGGTCAGAAGGAAGCATAAGAAAATACTTTCAATTCTAGGAAACATCTAAAGCTTCGAGATAGAAATATTAAATATTTACTGACATTTACTATCTGATGCATCCAAGAACTTGTAGATAAGATTATAAAATTCAGAGTGTATCTACAGAACAACACCTCTATGTATACATAGCAGTAGATAACTATTTCTTTGTTATTACAGTATTCTAAAACTAGAGATAAGCTCAACTATATGATTGATCAGTCATATACTGAAGGTGGAGTTTTCATAAAAATATCATTTTCAGTTAATCGACTAAAATATCAAGCCTTTTCCACGTGTTAGCCTCTATATCAAGTGATCCAGTCAAAGAGTATAAAATGGTACGCATGTATACAATACTTCAGTTATCACAGTCACATTTCTGGTTCCAGCTGGAGCATTCTGATGGTAACGATGCTTGAGCAAACGAGGTTGGCGCAGGGGGTCAGGCAAGGTGGGGAGTAGCGGCCGCCCTGGGGGATTAACTGAAAATGTTGTACACTGAGCTACACAACTGGGCAGGGACCGGCCCACAGTTCTACCTTTATCACCACCAGCTGGCTGCTGGCCGGACCCCGCTTACACCAAGAGTATAAAGTGGTAATTGTGGTAACATATGTCACTGACTCTGGGCACTGAGGCGCCTCCCAGCCACGCCCACCATGGCAGACCCGCCCCTCCACTGCTCGTCTCCAGTGTACCACCACCACCACCACCACCTGTGGCCATGCTTGCGCTGTCTACCTCACCACCAACACCTGGGGCATTAATGACCACAACCACCAAGAAGACTTGTACCACAGTAATATACAATTATATGATGACCTCTTTCTAATATCTGTGCAGAAATACATGCTCAATAAACTGAAAAATTAGGTGCTGGCAGGAGTGGCAGAGGTAGGTGGTGGTGAAGTGGTTGTGAGGGGGCGCGGTAAGCTGGTGGTATTACTGCATGCTTGGCCAGACACCCGGTGTTGTGTGGAAAGCTGGGGTAATGGTGGCTAGCTGCGATATGGGCCGCTCCTGAGGCAGGGTTTTGGCTGGGTCCAACAACACTAGAGGCTGCTCGCATCAGTGGATAGGGGCTCGCACGATGTGGTTGGGTGCAATGTATTGGTAGCCCACGCCCGCCATACCCAGTCCTGCTGTCTCCATCGCTATCCTGCAACACACACCTGCGTCACCCATCACTAAGGGATACTTTATACAGTACACCATTTTCATTAAATCTCCACATAGTCAAGTACTTCAATAAAACTAATAACAAAAATTTATTCAGGAACATTTAAGAATACATTTTTAATGGAGAGCTTATTATCCATCTGTGTTCATATTATTACGAGGGGTCTTCAATTTATTGTATCTCATTTATGTACTTCATCTGGTCAATACGGTTGTTCTTTCACTGAAAATAATTGCCAACACAATTTTTGTTCAACTTGTTTCACTGATAGCTTGAGTCAGATATAAATTGCAAATCATTTTAATGTGCCTTCAGTCAGTCAACCTTGTTTCTCTCTAACTATCCCTTCAACAGTTCAACTGAGTGACTTACAAGTTTTCATGTTTTTACTGTACTTGTAATTATTACTAGACCAAAATTTGCCCAGCTGATTTACTGAACAGGATTGGGGACTGACTGAGGTACAGGGAACAGGTGAACTGGTTAACGTTTAGTTTGGATGTCAGGATTATATATGGCAAGTACTTTTAAAGAGTTGTTGTTCCCAGCGTGAGAACTTACCTGTTGGGAAAGTGAGAAGTCTACGAAGCGTTGGATCACAGGATCGATGCATCGCCTTATTGGCCAGGCATGTGTCCCCAAGTGTTACATCAGGTTACAAGGTGGCTCCCTTCTACAAGCATCCACAAGTGCAAATAAGGTATTACAAGGCATATAGATATATTAAAGAAATTGGAAATTGTTGCAGAAGGGAGCCAGTCAGCCAGAGGGGTGTTGAGGTGCCGGGCGGCGCCGCGTGGTGGCGGTAGTGGTAATGGTGGTGGTGGGAAGGTGGGGATCACCACGGGGCAGGTCAGGATAGGATTGTAATGAAAGGCTTAATCTTCCTCAAACTTTACACTTGTTTAATATCTAGTGGAAGAAACATTCACATATTGAGCTTACGAATGAACACCAGTACTTCTAAGGAGACAATTAACTTATTGCAAAACTGTACATTCCATACATTATAATGAAAAAGGAAAACAGCTAAGTTTTGTACCCACATGTACTTTCTCAAGGAATTACACATTATGTATGTAATATTTAATGCCATATCCTAAAATGACTAAGCCGAGCAACTACGGCACACGTGCTCGGCACTGCAATGCTAAAATATGAGAGGCGGTGATCTGGTCACAGTGCCCAGCTTCCTATCTTATGTCTGGTGCCGTTTGACTGTAGGGCACCCAGCAGCTGCTCACCGACCACTTCCTATGTCGACACTAACTCTTACAAACTTGTAATTATCTGTTGGTTCATTAGAAAATTTTCAGAAACTTCACACAAATTGCAATTGAGAATAGTATGAATCTGAGACTGTCACCAGATGGACCATTACTGACAAACAGGAGTATCATGCACAACGTTTACAAGAAAACTATGAAATTGTGACACTGCAATATGCTTTCAGCTTCTGCTTGATGCCATTATAAAAAACAACAAGAAACAAAGAATCAATTGTCCTAACTGATATGTTTAGTTGAGAGGTGGCAGGCTGTCTGGGCTGGAGTGAGCCAGCTAAGACCACCGTGTATAACAAGCAGCTGCTGACCTAGTGATACTGACCATCTGACAACAACACGCATGTACCCATTGCATACACACTGTAACTGAAAGTCAGAGTACACAGCTTCCTGCTACCAGATAGTACTTCCTTATTCTAGTCGGTGGCATGCAGCTGGGAGTATTCCTACTCAGATCTGAGATGTGCAACATGCCCCAGCCCTGCTGGAAATTGCATAGGGACCACCAAAGCCACCCTATGTTAAAGATGGGTCTGGCAGCCCCAAGTCAGCAGGGCTGAGGTGCACCTGTAAACAGGAAAAGCTGGCCCCCTGGTTGGTGGAGAGCCACGAGGTTCATCAGGACTGGAGGATGAGGACGCTCTGCGTCCGGAGAGGACCGGGAGGCCCCGTGGGAGAGGATGAGGTCTAGTAGGGTGCGAACTTGCTGCGCTTGTTCTCCTTGGGGGAGCCATTAGTGGGCTGATGGACAGAGGCTTGGGTACGCAGCTTGGGTTGGTAGGCCCTGTTGTGCCTGTTGGCAGCCGCAAAACCAGCCAGGCCCTGGGAGGAGTCGGGGGCGAGCAGGGAGGTGAGGGAGGACAGGCCCTGCAGGCCGGTCAGGGAGGACAAGGCGTTCAGGGCTTGCGGGTTCTTGAGCAGCTGGGCCAGGGGGATGGCACTGGGGCTCAGCCCTCCCGACCCGGTAGACCCGGACCCGCCCTTACTTACTTCAAGCTGCGCCTTGTGCAGTTCCATGCTGGGGGAGACAAGGGGCCGCAACGTTATCACTGGCACACTATGCCGCGCCACTGCCTACATGCCCACACTTGAACACTCCTCACCATATGCACTACGTATTTTTTATGAACTTTCAGCAAAACTAACATGAATATTGATAAACTTGATTTGTGACTTGTTTGAAATATCAGCAATCCTTGGTTGGTTGGTGGTAGAGAACTGACAAATGTGGGGAGGTAAATATGAGCATGGTGGGCCGTGGGGGAGATGCGCGGCAGGCCCAAAGGATAAGGATCAGATAGGCCACGTTATCAGTTGATGGATGTACGAGGCTTCACACTGGATTATCATTTGGATTTTGGAATAATGGATAAGGACGTCGCCTGACAGGTTGTGGAAGCTACTACAATATAAGAAGGGGAGGCATACTGGTGTGAAGCTGTGACAGAGAACTGAACACAACCTGACAATGTGACGCCCAGAAAGGATAGTTGACACTTATCAGGTTATGACTGGTTTGAAAGAATGAGTAAAGCTTTCAAGAGCTTTTGATTACATAGACTTGGATATTCTTGTGGTGGATATTTGTGCTATAATTTAGCTATGTTGGAAAATGGCAGATATTTAATAAAATTAGAACATAAAATACAATGGTGTTGAAACTAGTGTTACTTTAATAGCTATAAAGAAGAGTGAGAAGCAGAATCCATTGTTAAAATAAGTCTAGACCAGAATGAAGTAGAAATGCATAACAGAATAACATTACATTATAGAAGGCAGGATGCTGATTAGAGGCACAAGATTTAGATGGAAAGTTATCTGCTGACACTAGAAGAACTTAAATAAGCAAAATTGTAACACAAGCTAAGAGCTATGGGAAGTTGAGACCTTGATCCATGCCCTGTCAAGTTGCTTTAAATTTAATACAGGAGTAAACTACAGTAATGTTGGCACATTGGTGGTCCCTTAATCATTTAATTAATGATCAATGGATACAATAGCCAACTGATGAAGTGGGTCCCATCAACCGTGAGAAGGAAGTGTTTAGCACTCCTTGAGGGATAACTACATGCTAAGGAGTTAGGGAGGAAAGGCAACAGCCAGCTGACAGCCATAGCCCAGGACATGGGCAGGGTGTGGAAGTATGACTTACCAAGAGGGTTGAGGACAGGACTGCCTCCAGGAGAAATGGCACGTACCCACCAACACCAGCTACAAAGCTGTAGCTAGGGGCAGGCACAGCGGTCATCACACGCCCACAACCACCACACACAGTGCCCAGACACATGAACAAAAGCAACACTCATCATGGGCTAATGTGTTGTTTAAAGTTAAAAGAACTGCTGTGGTGGCAAATGTAATTGTAAAAATGAGAACATAGAAAGAGTTGGAAAAGAGCAAGTGTGTGGGGTTTAGGGCAGTGTGCACCACTAGGATCAGGACTTTCAAGGATAACAGGTAAAGGACAAAGGAGGACTTACCACGCACGAATGGAACTGCACTTAAGGCATCAACAAAATTTAAGGGACAAAAAATGGCAAGACCTGAAGCCAGTCATAAAGGTAAGGAATACTGAGGTTTTGGTCGGAATTTATTAGGACCGCTTGAATGTGGAGAGCAGAGGCATGCAGGCCCCTGCTTGCAGCTTGTTTACGAGAATGACGGAAACGTGTACATACCTTCTGTCCTTACGAGCGCTGGAACCTCACAGTACTGTGGAAATAGACCCACACACGTCAACACAATTACCAGTGGGCGGTTGTGCCACTATGCTCCTCATGAACCAGTCATTATCAGCAGTAAATGAACACAAAACATTTATACATACTCTAATAAATAGTGTTTTACTTGACATGTTCCACTCAGAGTAAGTATGGAAAAAGCACAACCCTCCACTTGGCATACAGAGTTAGCCTAGTTCTCTGGATGAGTGTTACAAAGACAGAGTTAACTCGGGCAAGAGATGTTTGGGCAAAGTGGAGTGACGCGAGGGCTGAGGAGGGCTGAGGGTTGAGGACTTGCGTTTACCTGGTGTTAATGAGGTACTGCGCGAGGGCAACCTGGTCCGCATTACCCTTGATACTGATAGTCCTGTCTTGCTTGCTGGCTTCTTCTGACCCATCATCATATTTGCTGATAGTGATCATAGCCCCTGTGATTTGCCTGTAAAGAAACATATGAGTAACTTCCAGACAGAAGTGGTGTAAATGTTAAGATGCATTGTGATTTTTGTGTTTGGGATGACAAGAATATATTCAATTTTTTTCAAGATATTACAGTGGTTGCTCAATTATTCAAATTACATGGGTGCAAAGCCTCAGTCAGAAAGACATTTATCTAGTTCTGCCTTGTGGACTACTTCAATAGAAAGTCACTATTTTTATACCACATTTCAGTATATTTTATACCAAAAGCTGAGAAAGACAATCACATAAAAATCGTTCTGAACATTAACAAGCATAATTTAAAAATCCACATTCCACATTTCTTGACCAACTTGTACCAAACAAAGAGGACCAAACCACACTTACATCAACTGATCATATACTTGTACCAGGAACATAAAACACTGTTGGAAGCATTGAGAAAGGAGGTTCAGAGATAGTGGTTGGTTACCCCTTATCTCTATTAAGCATGATGTTATTAGCCCTGCATACATGGATCATAATACGTAGTAACTATGTTCAGGCTGCACTTTTACTTTGGCTCTCACCCTAGCTTTGACTCCAGTAAAAATTTGGAACCTCCTGAGGTTCGGTCTACCTCGTATTTATATTATCTGAATATATTTGTAGTGATGAGTGCATGAGATGGCATTCAGATAGTGTTTACTGCTGTGAGAGGACTCAGCCATCATATGATTGAGCAGAACCCATAACCTACTGCAAACATCACAACACACCTTCAACCATCATCGGGTGACCAGCCACCCATACCCCACACATTCTCATTGACTACCTGTTCCACAATACTGTACACTGGCATACCTGTGACACTTTCAACTCTTCAGCACCCACCACACATCTGAAATGTCTAAGAATTTTCTTTATGATTAATGAAAGAGGCAATACCTGTGACCAGTTACAAATGATCCTCTACTCGTGCAGTCCAACCTGAGGTGTGATAGATCTCTTTGCTAATGACCTGGTAAACCAGGCTGTTGATACAAATGGTCCATAGGCCTACATAGTCAAATAAGGCTGATAAGGCACTTGCAGGAGGTAATAGTCCAGTTTTCTTGTAAAAACTACTACCTTAGTTTCAGCAACATTTCTTACAAGTGATGGTAGAAGGTTTAGTAGTTGGGGATCACTTGACAATTTTCTCTAAATGAGCTTATGGCATTCTTGCTTTTCACCTTGTTTATTCTATACTTCTTCCCATTTCTCTCACTCTGGTAAGTTATGGTAGTGTAGACTGGGGATCTGTATTCAGACTGGAAACCATGCCCAAGTATATTCAAAGTGCTCTAAGGCATTTCTCATGCATTATTAAATGTTTTACTGATTCTGTTTGGGCAGTAATGGCCTCCTTTAATTTTCCAGCTGAAATATTTATCCAGCCTTGAAAATTATATGAGCACAAAAGTGTTTCAGTGGAGGAAGGGTGGAAAGGTGAGGTATGGCCACCACTATGGTTCTGACTTTCCCTTCCAAATGTCCATCCACAACACTATGGTACAATGCCTCACATTTTGAATGGTCTGCAAGACTATTTTTATGATCTACAGTGGACCCCCGGTTTACGATAGTCTCCAAACTCGCCCTTTTATGTAAGTTTATTTTTGTAAGTGCTTTTGTAAGTGTATTTTTGGGGGTCTAAAAGGACTAATCTGATTTACATTATTCCTTATGGGAATAAATTCGTTCGGTAATGGCACTTGAACAGCATTCTTGAACGAAAAAATGACGCAATCCGGGGGTCCACTGTATGTATAAAAGTAACAATGTGTAGTAGTGTTTTCTTGAGGAAGCATAGCCTTGCCACCACATACTTAGGCATCACCACATTATCCCTTACTCTCTAAAACTCAATACAGTGGTCCCCTGAGTAACGAACACCCCGGAAATCGTACAATTATGTAAGTATAATATTGTAAGTGCTTGTGGAAGTGTATTTTTGGGGGCCTGAAATAGACTAACCTACGTGACATTATTCCTTAAGGGAGTAAATTCGTTCGGTAATGGCACTTGAGCAGGCTTCTGGAATGTTTTTTTTTCGTTACTCTGGGGTCCACTGTACATTTGATTAACATGTATGATACATCAGACAAGGCAATAATATAGTGTTTACTTGTAGTGATATCTCCCTCATTGCCTCCCAATCTTAATGCTTCTTACATTTTTACTGCTCAGTAGCAGCTATTACTAGATTTGATCCCATGTGCAACTATATTTAATTATACAAGAGGAAGAAATTATCAGCACCACTTGCTGGTATCTACACTCCCATGAGGAAGGTGGTCTAAAGTATATTGATATTTGTGATGGATGAGGCAAGAACTACCAAATGCTGCCACACACCTCTGCAGATTCTTCCATAATCCTGGGGTCTTGAGGAACCTCACAATTTTAAAATCAGAGGCTTAGCTGTATGTGGTCATACGGTGTAAATGTGGGGGAAAGAAGGGCTGTGTTTCTATTTGTTTGGTGCAGTTTGGTCAGGAAACTTTAGATTTTTAAATTATGATTGTTGAGAGGTGTTCAGTGTTATTTAATTTTTTTCCTATTCTTTTTGGATCAATACTCTGGTATATATGAAACTGTGCAGTGATATATTATAATAATAATAATCTTTATTTACTACAAGTACATGTACAAGGTATACAGACCATTTCTATGCTCTGCATAGAAATGCAGAGCATTTCCCACAAATTAGGTCAGTTTTGTCCCAGGATGCGACTCACACCAGTCGATTAACTCCCAGGTACCCATTTTATACTGATGGGTGAACATAGACAACCGGTGTAAGGGAACACGTCTGATGTTTCCACCCCCTTTGCCGGGAATCAAACCTGGACCCCCCACTGTGTGAAGCGAGACCTTTTGCCACCAGGCCACAGGGCACAATGCACTGAACTAAACCCCCCACCCAAAAAAAAAGCCTCTTGTATTATGGGTAAGTTATGTACCAGTTTTTATATCCACCCACTGTGACGGCAGGCAGCCAACTGTGACATCCAATTAATAGCTGTATGGCTGAGGTAGCACCCACTGTATCTCTTTCAGCTATAATTTAAAAATTTAGGTACTCACCTGATTTCAGCAATTTTGGTGCCACCCTTTCCAATGATGCATCCTATGAGTTCATTGGGCACAGTCATCTCATGAGTTTGGGTACCAGGTCCAGAACCAGCAGGAGTCCTGAGCTGTGACCCTGCCAGGGCTGCTAGTGCTGAACAGAATAAGTTGTATCATTAACATTTAAAAACATCTTTATATCAAACAAGTGAATAGCCAATTGAATAAAATGTAAAGTACATTACGTTGAATATTACACTACTGAATTTTTTTCAAGAATTTTATGTAAAATGAGATGGCCACTACATTTTATTTACAGTGCCACCTGGGGGTCACCTTTACATTTTTTGTACATTAAACAGAAAAGTATTAGTAAAGAATAACATTTTATTTAGCACTTAAACACTGTGTTTACACAAAATTTCTTCCCAAACATACAACACATGCCATCAAAATCAATAGTGCCAATGAAATATTTATGCCAATTGAGAAACTGCCATTGATGTATAATGTGCCAAAATTATAGGGCCTCTAAAATAGTCCCAAAAGGTCTGGTTAGGTTTACATCAGTGAAAGTAGATCTGCACCATAGGAGTGTGCAGTATAAAGAAAAGATTTGTGGTGAGTGCAAGGCAAAATGAGTTGAAAATCCCATTTCCTTAGTATTATTCAACAATAGAAGTGAAATATCATAAAACATATATACAGGTCACTTTCATTTCTCCATAAGTACTACGATTTTACTCATTCTTGTATTATTACACTTCTAAAATCAAGGAGGATGTTGTGGCAAGATGATTTTTTTTTTTGTTCAAAACTGCAGGAAGTGAGGACATGTTACAGAATCAACACATTGCTTTTAAAGAAACTGCACAAAGACTTCAGCACAGAATGCCAAATGGCTATGTTAAAGAGTGTATTTTGATGAAAGTTTTCTAGATGTATAAATTCTATTTTCACACAAGTTTCCTTTCTGTTTTTAAAACATTTCCTGATCACCTGAAATGTGATACCTATGTTGGACTACTTGCAGCTAGCACCAACAGTCTGGTTGATTAGGATATAGGGGAAGTGACTCTCAGAATCATCATTAGGTAAAACCACGGCATTTTGTCCCAAAACTAACATTTACAGAAAAACCTAGTAAGCATATTCACCAAATGACTAACAAGAAATAGGAATACAGGAGGGCCCTGCTTTACAGCATTTCACTAATGCAACGGTTTTCAATTATATCTATTCTTCATTTATTAAGACTTCCTACAATAAATACATTCACCACTCACCATAAGCTCAGGATAAAAATATTTTAAGGTACCTTAATTAATATGTAAACTGTACATGTATTTTTTTAGGCCTAGCTCTAATGCTCACTTAATATATGATAGTGTAAACATGTTATCAAGCTTTTATATGCATTTTAAAGTGAAAATGCTATGTTTCGTTTTACAATGATTTTCACTTTTCAGTGGTAGCCCAGAATTTAATGTACTGTATAAGTGGGGCCCTCCTGTAGAACAAATAAACTCACACCCTTTGCAACATTTGCAACCTATATTCTGATAATATAAGCAATTCTAAGACATATTTATTTGTGTTCATTTGTCAAGTTTATTTATTTTAGGCGCCTCTAAAATACCCTCTATGGCAGAATCATATATGAGGCACACCTGGCCTGGTAAAGGGTTAAGGAATCTTTGTACTCCCCACTTACTTCATAATTTTTCATTTATTTTCAGTATTATCATCAGTGGGAAGCACTAAACCCATAGGGATCATACAGAACATGGAATGGGAAGCAATAAGGTCTGAACCAAGGGGAGAATAAGTTCACCTCCTTAACTATGCAAAAAATATGTGACTGATAAAATAATCAAAATGAACATGGAGCCATAAATAATCTGAAATCAGTAAAATTAAAAAAAAAAAAAAAAAAAAAAATACAGAAAAAGCTTTACATATTTTTCCCTTTTATCCACCCTTGTAATTCCTGACATAAAATATCACAAGAGACTCTTAAGAAAGGTGGCAGCTTATGGTATAGGAGGTAAAGTTCTAGCATGGATAGAGGCATGGCTTACCAATAGAAAGCAGAGTTTCCATTAATGGGGTCAAATCTGAATGGGGATTAGTCACTAGTGGCGTTCCACAAGGATCAGTTTTAGGCCCATTGTTGTTCATAATTTACATAAATGACCTTGATGAAGGAAATTGCAAGTGACATGAGTAAATTTGCTGATGATACAAAAATAGGCCGTATGATTCATTCTGAGGAGGATACCAGTGAACTCCAGGAGGATTTGGACAAATTAATGTCTTGGTCTGAAAAGTGGCAGATGAAGTTCAATGTGGACAAGTGTAAAGTACTAGTCCTTGGTAATGAAAATATCCTTTGAATTTATAAACTAGGTGAAGTAGAGCTTGATCATACAGAATGTGAAAAAGACTTGGGAGTCATGGTAAGCAGAAATCTAAAGCCAAGACAACAGTGCTTAAGTGTGCGCAACAAGGCTAACAGATTACAGTGGACCCCCGGTTTACGATGGTCTCCAAACTCGCCCTTTTATGTAAGTTTATTTTTTTAAATGCCTTTGTAAGTGTATTTTTGGAGGTCTAAAAGGACTAGTCTATTTTACATTATTCCTTATGGGGATAAATTCGTTTGGTAATGGCACTTGAACAGCATTCTGGAACGAAAAAATATCGTAAACCGGGGGTCCACTGTACTAGGATTTATTTCAAGAAATATAAGCAATAGAAGTCCAAAAGTTATTTTACAGCTCTATACAGTGGACCCCCAAGTAACGAGCAAAATTCATTCCAGAAGCCTGCTCAAGTGCCATTACCGAATGAATTTACTCCCTTAAGAATTAATGTCAAGTAGGTTAGTCCATTTCAGACCCCCAAAAATGCACTTACAAAAGCACTTACAATATTATACTTACATAATTGTACGATTTCCGGGGTGCTCGTTACTCGGGGGTCCACTGTACATCACTAGTGAGACCTCATTTGGATTATGCAGCTCAGTTTTGGTCTCCTTACTACAGGATGGATAGATTCATTGGAGAACATACAGAGAAGAATGACAAATGATTTACAGTATAAGAAATCTCCCGTATGAAGATAGACTTAGAGCGTTGAATCTCCACTCTCTGGAGAGACGTAGAATGAGGAGAGATATCATCGAGGTGTACAAGTGGATGATGGGCATAATCAAAGGAGATATTAATAAAATACTGAGGATATCGAACCAAGAACCAGAAATAATGGATTTAAATTGGATAAATTTAGATTTAGAAAGGACATAGGCAAGTACTGGTTTTCGAACAGAGTTGTAGATGCGTGGAACAATCTTCCGAGTAGGATGATAGAAGAAGAAGAACTAAGCCCTTAAGGATCACAGGGGCTGGGTAATGGAAGGTAATCTAAAGGGAAGGTAGCTCCAGTTCACTGGAACAATTCCATCACTGGCATCAATGCAAATCCCCTTGAAGGGATGAAAATGGTGGTAAATACAAGGTAATTTCCCTATTTGTTGACAGTTAAAAGACTACTGACCTATTCAATTGAAAGCTACCCTGGACCTTGGAATATGAAGGATATCTTAAAATGAAGTACAGTACTGTATATCAAATTTCATTCTGATCTGAGCAAGTTTTTGATTCTTCAGAATAAACATACATGAACCAATCCCCAATACTGGTAAGACTCAGTATTCACCATATGATTAATAACAGAAATACACAGTATCTTATTGTTCTCCAAAACGTCTTAATTTTTCATTCACACTTAGTGTAAATACCAAACAATTATGTTTTTGTTTTTAAACACACTGGTTATCTCCCACTGAGGTAGGGTGACTCAAAAGAGGAAACACATTCACCATCATTCATTAAATCACTGTCTTACTGGAAGTGCGTAAACTAAGTGTTAACCATTTCTTATTCTTGGAAGATTAAGTTTTCAAAAACCAATAACATAGAAGTTCAAACTGTTTAAATTTTTATGAAAAACTGACAGATCTTGGTGCTAATTTATAAACGTTTGTTTTATTCTGCTTAGTGCAACTTTCTAATATGTATATGATTGTGGTTTGAGCCCTCATTTAATAAGCTTAATCCACACCGTAGGCTGTTTTAGTCACCCATTTACCCTTGTGAAAACTGATATTACAAGCAAATTCATCTGGTACATTATCAGATTATACTGCCTTATTGTCACAGAAATTTTTTGCTGTTGGATAATCTTCAATATAAAATTACATTATAATCGGAATGATCATCTTGACAATTTATTTATTTTTTTTCAATTGAGACTAATCTTCAATGTTAGTAAGCATTGATATTCACTAAATGGTTAACAGGAACATAGGGAAAAGACAAAAATATACAGTAACAATTTATAATAATAATAATATGTATTATTATTATAAATTGTTACTGTATATTTCTGTCTTTCCCCTATGTTCTACAAGTCTATGTACAAAGTACGTATATAGGCCTAGCTGACATCAATGACATTACTATATAGAAAGCCTCTTGTTATGCAGAGCATTTTTGGCAAATTAGGTCAGTTTTATCCCAGGATGCGACCCCATACCAGTCGACTAACACCCAGGTACCCATTTTACTGATGGGTGAACATAGACAATTGGTGTAAAGAAACGTGCCCAATGTTTCCACCCTTGCCGGGAATCGAACCCGGACTCTCAGCGTGTGAAGAGAGTTTTTACAACCTGGCCACTGGCCACAATGGTTATTGCTTCCCACAATTTTATAACCATTTACTGTAAATAGCTATTATTATTACATTCGTGGGGGAGTACCAAACTTGTAGGCATCACACATCTTAGTGACCTATAATTTTCTTCAGTCTCATACATGCAAAAAAAAGTCTTCACAAACATTATTTCAAGAATAATTCTTTATGGATATATTTCTTTTAAGACTGGCATGAACAAATGTGATATATATAAAGTACTGAGGATACTGACTCAAGTAAGAACTAGAAATAACAGATTTAAATTGGATGAATTTAGAACGTAAAAAAGTACTGGTTTTCAAATAGAGTTGTCGATGCATAGAATAATCTGCCAAGTAGGGTAATAGAAGCTAAACCCTTGGGTAGCTTTAAAAAGAAATTAGACAAATACATGAGTGAGAAGGGTTGGGTTTGATTAGTACCTGAGGTATTGAAGCTAATTCTTGCATAGCTTTGGAAAAATGTTCGATAAGTGGGTGGGTGGGAATGGTTGGTTTAGAAAAGGATATGCATTGTACGAATGAGTAGGCCTGCTGAAGATGTAATTTGAAAGAATTTTTACTTTGGCTTTGCTGTTACCCATTAACTTATGGCTTTGAGGCTATTATATACTAGGAAAAAAACCAGTATGAGAGAATGGAACGAGACAGAGTGACTTCGAGAGTGTATAAATCTGTAGTGGAGGGAAGGCGGGGTAGGGGTCGGCCTAGGAAAGGTTGGAGGGAGGGGGTAAAGGAAGTTTTGTGTGCGAGGGGCTTGGATTTCCAGCAAGCATGTGTGAGCGTATTTGATAGGAGTGAATGGAGGCATATGGTTTTTAATACTTGACGTGCTGTTGGAGTGTGAGCAAAGTAACATTTATGAAGGGATTCAGGGAAACCGGCAGGCCGGACTTGAGTTCTGGAGATGGGAAGTACAGTGCCGGCACTCTGAAGGAGGGGTGTAAATGTTGCAGTTTTATAACTGTAGTGTAAAGCACCCTTCTGGCAAGACAGTGATGGAGTGAATGATGATGAAAGTTTTTCTTTTTCGGGCCACCCTGCCTTGGTGGGAATCGGCCGATGTGTTAATAAAAAAATAAAATAATGAAAGTAAAGTATAGTTTTGGAGTGGTTAGTGTTTTTATTTAATAAATGTATGGAAGAGGGTAAGGTACCTAGGGATTGGCAGAGAGCATGCATAGTTCTCCTTTGTATAAAGGCAAAGGGGACAAAAGAGAGTGTAAAAATTATAGGGGAATAAGTCTGTTGAGTATACCTGGTAAAGTGTATGGTAAAGTTATTAGTGAAAGAATTAAGAGTAAGACGGAGAGTAGGATAGCAGATGAACAAGGAGGCTTTAGGAAGGGTAGGAGGTGTGTAGACCAAGCGTTTGTAGTGAAACATAGGTGAACAGTATTTAGATAAGGGTAAAGAGGTATTTGTGGATTTGGAAAAGGCATGTGATAGGGTGGATAGGGAGCAATGTGGCAGATGTTGCAAATGTATGGAATAGAAGGTAGGTTATTGAAAGTAGTGAAAAGTTTTTACGAGGATAGGGAGGCTCAGGTTAGAGTATGTAGGCGAGAGGGATTATTTCC
Source organism: Cherax destructor (assembly GCA_009830355.1). NCBI lineage: Eukaryota > Metazoa > Arthropoda > Malacostraca > Decapoda > Parastacidae > Cherax > Cherax destructor. The sequence goes on along the minus strand of WNWK01000513.1, from coordinate 270,453 downwards.
CAGTAAAAGTAGGCCTTAGACAGGGATGTGTGATGTCACCATGGTTGTTCAATATATTTATAGATGGAGTTGTAAGAGAAGTGAATGCTTGGATGTTGGCAAGAGGTGTGGGGTTAAAAGATAAAGAATCTAACACAAAGTGGGATTTGTCACAGTTGTTCTTTGCTGATGACACTGCTTTTGGGAGATTCTGAAGAGAAGTTGCAGAGGTTGGTTGATGAGTTTGGTAGGGTATGTAAAAGAAGGAAATTAAAAGTGAATATAGGAAAGAGTAAGGTGATGAGGATAAAAAAAACTAGGTAACGGAAGACTGGATATCAGATTGGAGGGAGAGAGTATGGAGGAGGTGAATGTGTTCAGATATTTGGGAGTGGACGTGTCAGCAGATGGTTCTATGAAGGATGAGGTGAATCATAGAATTGATGAGGAGAAAAAGGTGAATGGTGCACTGAGAAGTCTGCGGAGACAAAAAACTTTATCCATGAAAGCTACGAGGGGAATAGTTACACCAGCGCTCTTGTATGGGTGCGAGGCATGGGTTGTGAATGTTGCAACAAGGAGAAGGATGGAGGGAGTGGAGATATCATGTCCGTGGGCAATGTGTGATGTGAATATAATGCAGAGAATCCGTAGTTTGGAGATTAGGAGGAGGTGTGGGATTACCAAAACTATCATCCAGAGGGCTGAGGAGGGGTTATTGAGATGGTTTGGACATATAGAGAGGATGGAACGAAATAGAATGACTTCGAGATTGTATAAATCTGCAGTGGAGGGAAGGCGGGGTAGGGGTCAGCCTAGGAAAGGTTGGAGGGAGGGGGTAAAGGAAGTTTTGTGTGCGAGGGTCTTGGACTTCCAGCAAGCGTGCGTGAGCGTGTTAGATAGGAGCAAGTGGAGACAAATGGTTTTTAGGACTTGACGTGCTGTTGGAGTGTAAGCAAGATAACATTTATTTAGGGATTCAGGGAAACCGGCAGGCTGGACTTGATTCTTGGAGATGGGTTACAGAAAAGCGAAAAGTTGTTTCAATGCAAAGCGGAGAGTTTGATAAAGTTGGTGCGGGAGAGTCCGTCAAAGGAAACTTAAAAAAACAATGGAAGTAATAACAGAAAATGGTGCCTTGCACGGATGTTAAGAGGGGAAAAAAAAAGGTCAGACAGTGCTGGCACTCTGAATAAGGGGTGTTAATGTTGCCATTTTATAACTGTAGTGTAAGCATGCCTCTGGCAAGACAGTGATGGAGTGAATGATGATGAAAGCTTTTTCTTTTTCAGGCCACCCTGCCTTGGTGGGAAACGACCGATGTGTTAATAAAAAAAAAAAAATGAAAGTAAAGTGAGGGAGCCATGAATGATTTATTAGTTTCCCAAGGCTGGTACAAGAAAAAAAAAATACCAAAAGATTTCATTGAAATTCCCCTATGCTCTAGTGTTTTTACTGAAATTACTTGTCTCCACTCACTCCTATCTAACATGCTCGCAACAAATGCACTTTTTTTTTTCCCCCTTCCAACTGTTCTTGAGATGATCTTTATATCTCATCCATTCTGCCCCAGATTTATACACACTCTTCATCCTCTCTAAATGCCCAAACCATTTCAACAACACATTCCCCTCTCAACCCTCGGAACAATGAAATGAAAATCAGTAACTGTTGTTCCACCACCAGCTTCCTTACCAGCAAACAGGGTGTGGAAGTGGCACAAAAATTAATTATTCCAAATTTATTAATTTCATGATACCTACAGTGGAATTCAGCCACAAAACACACTAAGTATACTTAACCCAGGATAATCCAGTAAAGTCAATGTGACTTATTTCCATATTTTGAAGAGTATTACACTCTGAAACAATTGCTCCAAGTGGAGCAATGTCAGGCTAAGTATTTTCCCATGTTTGAAGTGTTAAACCATCTTTAAACACATCGAACATTACAAGAAACTAGTGTACATAGTGTTAAACATTAAAAGCATTTCAAAAACAGAAAATAATTTGGTGTCAATAAACTGACATAAATGTTGCTGGAGCAGTTATGCTGCTGCTGCTGATGAGTGATAATTTTTCTGCCAACTTCAACACAACCTATATTCTTAAGTTTTTACCAGATTTCACTTAATCTTATTCAATTTATAAAAATGCACGCTTTCACATTCTATAAGAAAAAGATTTCTTTTTCAAAATCTTCCCCCACACAGGAATTTTTCTTTCTCAGTATGTATGCCACAGTTTAGGGGTTAATGGACCCTGATTTAACTGATATCAGATGCAACAAAAAATTTATGTGGAAAGAAGCAGGATCCAATGGACTATGGTATGTATTTAGATATGATTTTTCTCAGTTTGCATTAGTGTCCCCAGTAGTCTAAATCTAACAGACCAAGTACGCTGCATCAGGACATTGTGTGCCCAGATTGGCTGCATCAAGGACCTATCCAATTTCATTGTTCACATGGTGAGCCATGGGCCGCAGTGCCCTAGTTTCTTATTATTGTCAGGGCACACTCATGTAGAGTCATCATTTGGTCTCAGATTTTTCCAGGTTTAGTTATTTTTGTTATTCACTATATTAAACGCTATTAACAATGGCCTCTAAAGCAAGTGGTGGTGCCTTTACCAAGGGAAAGTGTGCAAATCTGAGTGTTAATCAGAAATTTGAACTAATAAAACAGAGTCTAATGTCTCGGTGGGGTGTGTGTGGGGAAGGGGGGATATGCTGTTAAGAAACAGTGTCTGATGTCTTTAAAAACCACAGCAATTATTTATTTATTAACACATCGGCCAATTCCCACCAAGGCAGGGTGGCCCGAAAAAGAAAAACTTTCATCATCATTCACTCCATCACTGTCTTGCCAGAGGGGTGCTTTACACTGCAGTTATAAAACTGCAACATTAACACCCCTCCTTCAGAGTGCAGACACTGTACTTCCCATCTCCAGTACTCAAGTCTGGCCTGCCGGTTTCCCTGAATCCCTTCATAAATGTTACTTTGCTCACACTCCAACAGCACGTCAAGTATTAAAAACCATTTGTCTCCATTCACTCGTATCAAATACGCTCACGCATGCTTGCTGGAAATCCAAGCCCCTCGCACACAAAACCTCCTTTACCCCCTCCCTCCAACCTTTCCTAGGCCGACCCCTACCCCGCCTTCCCTCCACTACAGATTTATACACTCTCGAAGTTATTCTATTTCGTTCCATTCTCTCTACATGTCCGAACCACCTCAACAACCCCTCCTCAGCCCTCTGGATAATAGTTTTGGTAATTCTGCACCTCCTCCTAATTTCCAAACTCCGAATTCTCTGCATTATATTCACACCACACATTGACCTCAGACATGACATCTCCACTTCCTCCAGCCTTCTCCTCATTGCAACATTCATCACTCTCATACATTCCCCTCTTCCATGGACAAAGTTCTTTGTCTCCACAGACTCCGAAGTACACCACTCACCCTTTTCCCCTCATCAATTCTATGATTCACCTCATCCTTCATAGACCCATCTGCTGACATGTCCACTCCTAAATATCTGACTACATTCACCTCCTCCATACTTTCTCCCTCCAATCTGATATCCAATCTTTCGTCACCTAATATTTTTATCCTCATCACCTTACTTTTTCCTATATTCACTTTCAATTTTCTTCTTTTACATACCCTACCAAATTTATCCACCAACCTCTGCAACTTCTCTTCAGACTCTCCCAAAAGCAACTGTGACAACTCCCGCTTTGTATTTGATTCTTTATCTTTTAACTCCATACCTCTTGCCAAGACCCTCACATTCACTTCTCTTACAACCCCATCTATAAATATATTGAACCACCACGGTGACATCACACATCCTTGTCTAAGGCCTACTTTTACTGGGAAATAATCTCCCCCTCTCCTACACACTCTAACCTGAGCCTCACTATCCTCATAAAAACTCTTCACCGCTTTCAGCAACCCACCTCCCACTCCATACACCTGCAACATCCGCCACATTCATTTAACAGCAAATGCTCTTAAATTTGTTGTGGATGTTAGACAAAAAGGTTCTTAAATGGGCTCTAGAAGCATAGCAAAATGGCCCAAGATAAAAGGCTTGAGGAAAGTGTATAAATGGAAAGTTCAACAATGTTTCTGTTGGTGGTAATGTTCATGGTCATGATCTTTGCTGCTAATAGACTAGCAAAGCATGATGACAGAACTTCAGGGAAATGATGGGTGGCTCTGGCACTTCCGTAATCATCATGACTTGAGTAATACAGACTTATGGCAAGGCTGGTAGAGCACCCCCACAAAGATAAGCCATTCAGATAGACAACGAAATGCTCTTTTTATTTCAGCTATACAATACTAATAAGATTGGTCTCTTAACATTCGCTATCTTTTAATACTTTATCTTTTCTTAGTTGTCTCTGTATTAAGATTAAAGCTGCCACTCATGGCAAAACTTTTTCTTTAATGTCATAATTGTACATGTGTGTCTTTCACAATAGGTAGAAATTATTAAAAACAGTAAAAAACTTTAATGTGGAGAGTGAGGTTCAAGTTTGTGTACATAAGAGAAAGGGAGCAGAAGGAGGGGGAGGGGGACTTTACCAGTAAAATAAGCCTTAGACAGGGATGTGTAGTATAACCATGATTGTTTAACATGTTTAGGAGAGGTGTGCGATTAAAAGATAAATCTAATACAAAATGGGAATAAAGACACTGTCTACCTACAAAATGGGAGCTGTCACAGTTATTCTCTGCCAATGACACAATTCAGTTGCGAGATTCTGAAGAAAAATTGCAAGGGTTGATGGAAGAATTTGAGAGGGTCTGTAAAAGAAGGAAATTAAAAGTGAATATAGAAAAGAGCACAGAAATGAAAGTAACAAAAGTTCTAGGCAATGAAAAATTGGATATTAAATTAGAGGGAATATGGAGGAAGTTAACTCCTTTTCCTGTATATGTTACTAAATGTGAAAGGAAAAACTTTCATTTTTCCTTTTGGGCCACCCTGCCTCGGTGGGAAACGGCCGACGTGTTGAAAGAAGAAGAAAGATGGAGGAAGTGAATGCATTCAGATATTTGGGAGTGGATGTGTCAGCAGATAGGTCTATGAAAGACATGATGAACCATAGAATAGATGGGGAGAAAAAAGGTAAATGGCATGTTGAGGCATCTGTGAAAGGAAGTTATCTATGCAGGCAAAAAGAGGAAAGTAGCAGAGTATAGTGGTAAAAAAAAGTTTTTTTATGTGGGTCTGAAGAAGGCTAGATGCGACGGAGATGTTGTGTTTGAGAGCAATGTGTAGCATGAATATTATGCAAAGAATTTATAAAGGGATGCAGGGAAACCAGTTAACTGGACTCGAGTCCGGGTGGTGGGAAGTCCAATGTCTGCACTCTAAAAGAGGGTCAAGAATGCTGCGGTTCAGAGGGTTATCTGAATATTGATGTCAGCACACTTCTGGCAAGTCTTCAATTGAGTGAATGATGTTGAATGTATTTCCTCTTTTTTTTGGTCACCATACTTCAGTGGGAATGGCTGGTTTGTTAAAAAAAAAAAAAAAAAAAAAAGATGGAAGAGATGGAGGAGACATGTACAAAGAAACAAGTGCAATAGACAAATTCTTAGGTTATATCCTACCATCAGCTGTATTGCCAGCATGGGGGTTGACACCACCACCTGGGTTAGCACCAGCTAGGCTACCCAGGCCCAACAGTCCCGCTAGTGGAGAGTTGTTGCCCAATTTGCTCATCTGGAGATAAACAGACAATTTATTAGGTTACAACTGCTTTTATCATGGTAAATGATAAATTACATTCTGACATGAAAACCATAAATTAACATCCATGATTCTATACACTAATAAAAATTGAGAGAAACATTTTGTCTAACCACAGTACAATACAGTACTGGCCTTGAAGTACGAACAGCATTATAAGATCAACCAACAAATTTAGATGGTATTATTATTATTTACATAATTTAAAAGCCTGAACAAATACTTAGATTATTGGTATGTATAAATAAAATATCATCTTAATGTAGCACAGATACAGTATATAATCCCCAAGCCACCTCTGGGGGGCCCCTCCTGTTGGAGTGTGCGGCATGGGCCGGGCGGGACAGAGAGAGAGACAGATAGAGAGATAGAGAGTGAGAAAGAGAAAGCACGCGGGCAGCGCTGACTGGGTGTTGGGGGGCGCGGGCCAGACCTCTTCTTCAGACCTTTCAGGAAATCTTCTTTCTTTCAGGACTTATATATATGTACTGTATATATATATACATACACTATATATATATATATATACACACACACACACACACTATGGATGTACAGTGGGTCGCCGCCTGATTATGGCCAAGGGATGATAGGCATAGCATAGATAGCACCACTCCTGACGCTAGCTAATTTTGGGAATGTGTCCTCTCCTTTAGTAGCTCTGTCAGGAAAGGCTTCCAGGGTGACAGTGGTAATAAGTAAAGGGCACCAACATTGAGGAATTGTATGTTAGTGAGAAAGCTGGGCAATGGGTTAAGGGAAGGAGCAATGGAGAGGTTGCTATTAAAAGAATTTTTGTATTTGTGTAAAATATTAATAAGGAAATTGCAATAACAAAAATTCCTAATTAGTTGCAAATATTATTAAGATTCATAATAGTCTGTAAATGCTGTTAAAAACCTCTCACACATTTTAGAGCTGTATGAGTAGAACAGTTTAATAGAAAATATTGTCAGATAATTTATAATTCAAAGATTGAAGTAAAAAAATCTCCTTGATGCAAAATTTAGTTGAACCCCCTTTTATTATAATAAGAACATTATTATTATAAGATTACCAATGTTATTTTATTACTGTTCCTGTCAAATTAAATATAGTCTTAACACATTTATCTCAAATATTAGCATAATGCTAAATTTTAATGACAGATTTGAGACATTTCAACAAAATGTATGTTTAATTAGCTTATGCAACTTCTCATGTTGAAGGTTTTCAATAGCTGTTTGTAGTGAACACTGTGTGTTTATTACTTAACCAAGTTGGAAGTAAGAGGTTGGGAATACTAAAATTAAAAGGCTAAGACGATCATGCAAGAGGGACAATACTGGTGTTGAGCTGGGAGCGTCAAGCGTAGGGTCGAGGGAGACCAAAAATTTTCCAGCACACCAAGGTAATTTGCAAGGATACAACAAATTTTAGCCATTTCATATGAACCAACACCAGAACTAGCAAATTTTATTACTTTACTCTTTTATACAATAAAATCAAAATTATTCTTTTCTTCAATATTTAATGGCTGGGCAAGTGACAATTACCTAGAAATTTTCTAATACATTTTAAACAATTTCAAGTTTTCTTTAGTGACTTAATACAATAATACATGAACATAAAACAATGACAATCTAGCGATATTGAATTACACAATTGTCTTCTAACTGGGCTTTAATGGTTATAAGTATTCATGGCAGCTATCATATTCAATCCAGCTATCCAATTTTCAAGTTTGAAGGGTACAGGTTAAAGTCCCCTATGAGGGAGACATTAAGTGGTGCAGAGAAAGAGGGAATGTTAGGGCTTTCATGAGGAGGTGTGAATCGGTGTTGGCGGCACAAAGGGATCGAAGAGGCGTTGGCATGGCAGGGATGAGTGAGGAAGCCCCGCGCCCCACGACCCACCAGCAGGACCTGCTATGCACCTGTGTAGCTGTACCACCAGGTATCTACACCTGCCTCAACACCTAGCCCTGGCCACGCTGTCACTTACATTTCGAAGAATAATGCTATATCGAATATATCTAGAATTCACTGTAACACTATACGAATAGCCACGTACATGCAGGATGGCAGGCAGGTATCTATGGGCAGGTCATGAGTTAAAAGGCTAGGCTGTAAGGTTAGGGCTAGGGTTATATGGGTGCGTCATGCAGGATGTGATCAGGTAGCACAATGGGCAACACTAATAAGGTCTGGTCGGGTATGGAACACGTCCGGATCAGGTCGGGTCGGATGGGCGGCCAGGAGCCACGGAGAGGGTCCAACTGGGCATGGGTCACACGGGCACTCGGGCGGGACACGGCGGTGTGACTTACATCCTGCATGTGGTGGAGTTGCGGCTGTGGCATTATGCCGATATGGCCGTTCTTCAAGTGTTCGGGTGGGTGGCCTGGCGGATGGCCCGGCGGATGGCACGGGGTCGTGATCTGCAAGTGCCCCGCATGGCATGGGTGGTGGCCCGCAGGCGTTATGATGGCGCCATGGTGTGGGGGGCCTGGGGAAGGCGCCGTGGAGACGGGACATGGGGGTAGGAGGGGGCTCAGGGGGGCCGCCATGAAGGGGCCGGGGGGCCCCCCAATTGGTGGTGGGGGAACAAAGGGCATAGTACTTACATCGGGCGCTGAGGGAACAGCATAATTACCCTGGATAGTATAGGCCTGGCCGCCGGCTAGGATCACCGGCCCACCGGCGACCTGGGGTTTGGGGCGGTAAGGGATCGTGGCGCCTTTGGGAGGGGACTGCAAAAAGAATTAGAAAATATATAAGTAACAGACCTAAACCATTTATATAGCACACACATATAGAACTATAATGGTACACGACTGAAGTAATTTACTAACCTCGCAACAAATGATGTGGCAAAATCTGAACACTAGATTTACTTGACAACTGGTGAAAAAATATTAAAAATCATAGCAACAGCATACCTCAAGCATGACGCAACAGATGTTGTAGACACACTGGGTGATTGAGTCTGAGGTGCCAGAGACAGTGACTGCACGCTCTGTTGAATTGGGCAGCATTTCAGAAGCAACTTGAATAGAAGCCCCTGTCTGCTCCCGAATTTCCTTTATTTTGGATCCCGCTTTGCCAATGAGTGAGCCACATTGGGAGGCAGGGACGATCAACCGTAAGGTGATGGGTGGACGCTGCTGTCCACCTCCACCACCAGCACTGCCATTGTTCTGGTACATCTGACCCAAGAACTGAAATCACATATAATACATCATTTGTTGCAACATAACTATTTCACTGTATTGCAGGGATAAATAAGCTTGATAATATAGAAATAAACTTGGTTATCACTAGTAATAAAATATTACAAGCACTCAACATTCAACAACAAAACTCCAGCTTTACTTTCATTTTTGTCAAGCAATTTGCGATTTTCAAAATTTACATCAGCAGCATTTTGCAACATAAAAATTAATCCTCTACATATTACATAACCCTACTCTGGAAATTAAATTGGATCCATGAAGTTAGTAAAATGAATCAGCAGGAAATATTTATAAAATACAATCTAATGAACAAGGCATGTTATAGTTCTCTCTTCCCTTATGTATTATGAAAACTGTAAGTCACAGAGCCAGTATTTGGGGAATGTTGTACCATGGCTCATTCATCACAGTGTGAACTACTTAATTTTAGCATTTCAATCCTGTTCAATTTTGTTAAAAGTTTTCAGATAATTTGTATTTTAAAGCCCTATGTAGAAAATCCATATGTAATAGATTTTTAATATTCTATAAAGTAAAAACTGCTAGCTATTCATTGATAAGACACCTGATCAGAGATTGCATTATGGTAGTAACAATCTTTACAGTTTCCACGAAAATATCCCTAGAGTTGTAAAAAAATTGTTTTATTATATTTTGTGGGAGGATAACTGGACTGAGATGGCCTCATTATGTAGTACTCAATTGTGTTAACTGTCCTTCAAAAGGAGGAAACTTTGCCAATATTCACAGTAGTGTGTGTGAGACAGATATGTCGTCTAGCAAACATCTCAAACGACCACCAGCCTTCCCCCTTCCCCCCCCCCCCACACACACAAACAGCCCAGCAGTGCCAGCACCCCCACAACTCTTTAAGGCCTTTCCCTCCTACCTACATGCAAATTCATTGTTAAATATCCACACATCCTCTCTTCAAATTTTTACAGTACTTTTTCCAGCTCCATCACATCTACTCCATTTCCATACTATGTCATCTGTCCATCACTAAATTTGCAAATACATACTGTCCTGTCTCTTATAGGATACAGATATGGTTTATACCACAGTATACAGATATGGTTTATACCACAGTATACAGATATGGTTTATACCACAAGAAGCAAATTAACATGTAGAACTGGTATACACAATGACGGAGTTCCATTCTTAAGACCACATCGGTAAACAAATTCGTTGCTAAGTGAGGAGCATACTATAATTATAGTGGGTTTGTGTCAACCATCTTTAATATTGTTTTAATGTCGCCTTTGCACCATTTATAACATTTCTGGTATATTTTTAAATGTTTATACAGTAGTGTACTGTATATTGTAATAAACAGAATATACACACAACCCGCACATAGAAGAGAGGAGCTTACGACGACGTTTCGGTCTGACTTGGACCATTTACAAAGTCACACTAACACAAAGAACAGGTAGAAGGGGTTATATATAGGCCAGCAGACAGGGGAGGGCACAAGAAAGTGGTGGAGGAGTAATAGTGGAAGTAGTAGTAGTGGAGTGGGTTGTGTGTGTATTGTTCCAGTCACGGTATTGTGCCTTTTTTTGTTATTTGTTATAAACAGAATAGAGGAAATCAGCTCTAATATACATTATTTAGGTATGCATACTGATCAGAGAGCCTGTCGTAAGTCCAAGTCGTCGGTAAACAAGTACATCGCTAAGTGAGGAGAGGCTGTATTTAAACTTATGGGAATGCTTCAAAGAACTAGCAATGTATTTTATGGAAAGGAGAGATATATACACAATGAAGATACTGATGCATATCTGCACTCTACAATAATGTACAGTACTGAAGTGGGCAATATGGGAGGAAGAGTGTACATAGACCCAGTAAAAAGCAGGGTCATCATGGGTACAATACAAGATCACCATTAATATCCATGACCCTAGTGTGCTGCCAGCAGATGTCAGAAATATTGCTGGAGTCAGTGTAGAAGCTTTAAAAAAAAAAAAAAAAAACCTCTGTGGGGTACCAGAACAATGAAGCTGTGATGGATGTGTGGGTCGGCAGGGCTGCCAATACCAACAGCCTGGCTGACCTAGCAGTCAGCAGGGAGGCCTGGCCCTGGGCCAGGCCAAAAGAGTAGGAAAAAAAGGTGTGCACATCTGTGGTTTATGAAGCAAAAATAGGATCAGCAACAACTGGACAGAGGATAAAAAGGTGTACTGCTGACACAGCACTGAAAATGACAGGTGCTGAGCAAGTTTTTACTGTGACATTGTTTTGCTCTATGTAGAGTCGAAGTTGATTAGTTTGATAGAGCTGTACATGGAATGAAAGGGTTAATACAGAAAACCCTCCATATAAAAGACCTCTAAATAATGGACTATGGAAATACAGAACAAAATCTGCTGGGAGAATCAATTCAGAAACAGTGGACAAAGTCCACTGGTTACAGAACTGTCCATTAGTGTTAAAATCATGGCAAAAAATCTCTTCTTTATCCACCACAAGTGCCATTACCAACCACTCATTCATCCCTTATTAGTCCATTATATGGGGAGAGTGCTGCAATACACATTTCCTTTCCAACCTCGGAGGCCTGGTCTGGACTGTGAGGAAGATAATCCCAGAGCCAATAAGGAACAACATATGGCAGCTGGGGATAATGTCCACCAGAAAGGTATTATTAGGTCAAAATAACCACCAGACAGATATCATGACATTCTATAAGTAATAATTTAGAGCACAGTACCCATGAAAAAGAAATCTCCAGATTGACTGACTGGTGCTGCTTTAATTCAGTAGAAAGAATTACAATGCCTGGCAACTGCTGGCACATTGTTCTGAGACTGGATACAAGAAATTTAAGATAGAATACATCAAAAAGCCTAATTAATAATATAATATACAGTTATTTTTTTGCCATATTACACAAGCTAACATTAACAAATTAAAAAGTAAATTACCATAGTCATGGTGTGGATTTCTAGACAAGAAATTCTAGTAAAATTTGTCCATTATTGTTATTATCACAGCAAAACAATCTGTTCTCTATCCACTACAACTGCTATTACCAGCCATGCTCCCCTATAAGTTCATTATTGCATTTTCTTTATCAATAATAAAAATTAGTAAGTTTTAAAGCAATCAAGTTTGTTAATACATGTTTGCATGGTAGACACACCTTGATGTACTAAAAATTATACTTTTCACTACTGACCATCCTGATCAATAAAGCAATATTGTATTTACTCTGTGTGTATAGATTTAGCTCTCAAACCCAAATTACCTATCCTATGCTGCAATACCTGGAGAGTGTTCCAGGGTTCAACGCCTGGTCTACCTGGTTATGATTCTGGGGATTATTGCCTTCATTGCTTGGCCAGTCAGGCTGTTGGTGCTTCTGAAAGCTCCAACATAGGCACCACAGCACAGCTATCAGAAGCATATTTATCAGTTAGGTGCTCAAATACTGTCACACTAGCATAAGTCATAAGTATAAAAGAGAGCAGTAAGTGTCCTAAAGGAATCTCTCATATTTATCCCACCTACAAAACTCATTCATGTGAAGTTGCTACTTGTATGTTTGTTCCAAAATAAAAAAATCACTAAACTAGGAATCTCGGCTCCAAGAACACAAATGTGTTCCCACTTTCAGTGAAAATTTAGAGCATTGGTAACTTTAATAATCTTACTAAAAATACATCTTGCCTCACAGATTCAAAGCCATTTCCCACCCTGCTTACCCACAAAAGCATATTGAACTAAATGACTTGAAGAACTTTATAAAGTCAAGCAGTCACTACAAGATCTACAAAATTATTTGATGCCATAGGTACAAAAGAGCCACAACACAACTCTGAGCTTGTAGTCACTACAAGATCCGCAAAACCAATTTTGCGTCGCGGCTATTACCTAATCCACAACTTCCTTACTCACACACGAAATGGTTCATCCTAGCAGTTGTTACACTAAAGAGTACTCACCTCCTCAAACTTGGCACAGATGAGCTTAAATGCTGTAAAGATTGCATCAGTATTCCCAGTAACGGTGACGATCCTCTCTGGGCAAGACCCATCGCTGATGTTGATCTTTGCACCGGACTGGCAATAAGAAATAAGACACTTAGCAGAAATTAATCAAGCCATAACTACAGTATATTACCAGTCATAAGACTAGATTTTGGTAAAACACATATGCCTAGAGTAATGCTTCTCTTCTAATGAGTGCAAGCCACCCAAAAATTATGAAAACAATTACCATAATAACGAAAAAAGTATCTCTGGCTATTATTGCACTATGCTGTTATTATATTAACGGTATAAAATACCAACACACAGATGAGTAAAACGTGTAACAGGTTGATATCTTTATTGATGAGACCTTTTGCCTGCTTAGGAAGCTTCTTCAGTGGAAATATAGGCATAATGGAGATGCAGATATGAGGTGATCAATCCCTCAGCCCTGAAGAAACAAGTTTAAAGTAGTCAGTCCTTCAGCCTTTGGTGCGTGTTTAGTTCCAAAGCCCCTATCTTCAAGGTATGTGCAGTTTGCTTAGAGGTTTCTTTTTTTCTCCCGATAACTAGTAGTATTATACATTCATAGGGGGAGAATTAAACCCTTAGAGGTCATACAGCACCTTGGGAAATGGAAGGCATTCAGACTTGATTCAAGGGATTGGAGAATGGGTACAATTCCTTGAATCTAAGGAAGTGAAGCTCAGACCCAATTCCCTACCACTATGGTGTGTTCAGCTATAGAGATGAACACACACCATGACTTAAGCATGGATCACCTTATATCTATATCTTCATTACCTCTGCCGTTTCCTCTGTATTTCAACTGAAGACACCTGCTGAGCAGGTGAAACGTCTCATCAATAAAGACATTAACTTTTGCACTTATGTCTTAGTGATCTATGCTCTTATTGCTGGGTTTAAGGGTTAAGTAAAAGGACACAAGTGCAAGTAATATAAAATTTTATCGTGGCAACGTTTCGCTCTCCAGGAGCTTTCTCATGCCGTTACCAACAATACATGAACACAGAGGGTGTATATATAGGCTTCGAGTGAGGTGCAGTACTAGTAGAGGCAGTAGTAGTAGTTATATATGTGGTGGAAAAATCAGCTGGCACATGAGTAAAAAGGTTATAAAAGCTATGGCTTGGTTTAAGGGTTGCTCAGCTGCAATGGCCCAAGGGACTCCTGAGACCATCTCACTGTTGTGAGATTTACTACCAGAATGATCCTGTAAACAAACTGTTTATGATAAAAAAATTATATATAAAAAAAAATACTATAATGACAAAAATAAGGGAAAGTAAGAAGAGGGAGACAGGGAAGGAAGAGTGGTTTGCAAATATTATTGACAGAAAATGACCACCCTCCTCAGTCCTTACATGCATCACTGTTTATCACAAAATGCAAATTTAACAGCCAGCTTGTGTAAGGAATAATGTCACGTAGGTTAGTCCATTTCAGACTCCCAAAAATACACTTCCACAAGCACTTACAATATTATACTTACATAATTGTACGATTTCCGGGGTGTTCGTTACTCGGGGGTCCACTGTATATAAGTAAGTTCTGTACATATATATTATACCCATTTTTTTCTCATTCTAACCCTGATTATACAAAAGGAGGGAAGCAGAATATATGTATAAATACTGGTGAGGAGTCACATGGACAAGTCCATAACCTATGAACTTAGAATCTGCAACTTATCACAAAATTGGTGTTTAACAACCAAACTGATACACAGTGTATATATGGTATTTATTATATTGACATATCAAGTTTTCTCTCATTTTAACCCCTATTATGCAAATGGAGAGTAGCCAAGAATATATAAAACTTAAGTCTCTCAGTTTGTATTTAAATAATTTCCAGTATTGTCACATTTCAGTATTAATGACAAAGTAGTACGTATATATGAAAACACCATATGGATTGACTACTATGCAGGAAACAGCTAATTTAGTCACCTTTGTTGATTAGACCTGTTACTCCATAGATAAATATTTTTTATAAAAACATTATCTCCAGTATCCTCACACATTACCTGTGATTACGCAGATGTGAAAACTGCAGGCGTTGACTGCTATGCAGGAAACTTTTAAATTAATTCATATCTGTTACACACGTGACTCCCATGGTAATAAACAATATTATTTATTTTTTATTAACACATCGGCCGATTCCCACCAAGGCAGGGTGGCCCGAAAAAGAAAAACTTTCATCATCATTCACTCCATCACTGTCTTGCCAGAGGGGTGCTTTACACTACAGTTATAAAACTGCAACATTAACACCCCTCCTTCAGAGTGCCGGCACTGTACTTCCCATCTCCAGAACTCAAGTCCGGCCTGCCGGTTTCCTGAATCCCTTCATAAATGTTACTTTGCTCACACTCCAACAGCACGTCAAGTATTAAAACCATATGCCTCCATTCACTCCTATCAAATACGCTGACACATGCTTGCTGGAAGTCCAAGCCCTCGCACACAAAACTTCCTTTACCCCCTCCCTCCAACCTTTCCTAGGCCGACCCCTACCCCGCCTTCCCTCCACTACAGATTTATACACTCTCGAAGTCACTCTGTCTCGTTCCATTCTCTCTACATGTCCAAACCACCTCAACAACCCTCCTCAGCTCTCTGGACAATCGTTTTGGTAATTCCGCACCTCCTCCTAATTTCCAAACTCCAAATTCTCTGCATTATATTCACACCACACATTGACCTCAGACATGACATCTCCACTGCCTCCAGCCTTCTCCTCGTTGCAACATTCATCACCCATGCTTCACACCCATATAAGAGCATTGGAATAACTATACTCTCATACATTCCCTCTTTACTTCCATGGACAAGGTTCTTTGTCTCCACAGACTCCGAAGTGCTCCACTCACCCTTTTCCCCTCATCAATTCTATGATTCACCTCATCCTTCATAGACCCATCCGCCGACATGTCCACTCCCAAATATCTGAATACATTCACCTCCTCCATACTCTCTCCCTCCAATCTGATATCCAATCTTTCGTCACCTATTCTTTTTGTTATCCTCATCACCTTACTCTTTCCTATATTCACTTTCAATTTTCTTCTTTTACACACCCTACCAAATTCATCCACCAACCTCTGCAACTTCTCTTCAGAATCTCCCAAAAGCACAGTGTCATCAGCAAAAAGCAACTGTGACAACTCCCACTTTGTATTTGCTTCTTTATCTTTTAGCCCAACACCTCTTGCCAAGACCCTCGCATTCACTTCTCTTACAACCCCATCTATAAATATATTGAACAACCACGGTGACATCACACATCCTTGTCTAAGGCCCACTTTTACTGGGAAATAGTCCCCTTCCCTCCTACACACTCTAACCTGAGCCTCACTATCCTCATAAAAACTCTTCACTGCTTTCAGTAACCTTCCTCCTATTCCATACACCTGCAACATCTGCCACATTGCCCCCTATCTACCCTATCATACGCCTTTTCCAAATCCATAAATGCCACAAAAACATCTTTACCCTTATCCAAATACTGTTCACCTATATGTTTCACTGTAAACACTTGGTCTACACACCCCTACCTTTCCTAAAGCCCCTTGTTCATCTGCTATCCTGCTTTCTGTCTTACTCTTAATTCTTTCAATAATAACTTCTACCTAAAAACTTTACCAGGTACACTTCAACAGACTTATTCCCTATAACTTTTCACTCTCTTTTGTCCCCTTTGCCTTTATACCAAGGAACAATACACGCTCTGCCAATCCCTAGGTACCTTACCCTCTTCCATACATTTATTAAATAATAGCACCAACCACTCCAAAACTATATCCCCACCTGCTTTTAACATTTCTATCTTTATCCCATCAATCCCAGCTGCCTTACCCCCTTTCATTCTACCCACTGCCTCACGAACTTCCCCTACACCCACAACTGGCTCTTCCACACTCCTACAAGATGTTATTCCTCCTTGCCCTACACACGAAATCACAGCTCCCCTGTCTTCATCAACATTTAACAACTCCTCAAAATATTCTCTCTATCTTCCGATACCTCTAACTCTCCATTTAATAACTCTCCTCTCCTATTTTTAACTGTCAAATCCATTTGTTCTCTAGGCTTCTTCAACTTATTAATCTCATTCCAAAACTTTTTCTTATTTTCAACAAAATTTGCTGATAACATCTCACCCACTCTCTCATCTGCTCTTTTTACATTGCTTCACCACTCTTTTAATCTCTCTTTTCTCTCCATATACTCTTCCCTCCTTGCATCACTTCTACTTTGTAAAACCTCTCATATGCTAACTTTTTCTCCCTTACTACTCTCTTTACATCATCATTCCACCAATCGCTCCTCTTCCCTACCGCACCCACTCGCCTGTAACCACAAACTTCTGCTGAACACTCTAACACTACATTTTAAATCTACCCCATACATCTTCGACCCCATTGCCTACACTCTCACTAGCCCATCTATCCTCCAATAGTTGTTTATATCTTACCCTAACTGCCTCCTCTTTTAGTTTATAAACCTTCACCTCTCTCTTACTTACTGATTCTATTTTCCTTGTATCCCATCTACCTTTTACTCCCACTGTAGCTATAACTAAAAAGTGATCTGATATATCTGTGGCCCCTCTATAAACATGTACATCCTGAAGTCTACTCAACAGTCTTTTATCCACCAATACATAGTCCAACAAACTACTGTCATTACGCCCTACATCATATCTTGTATACTTATTTATCCTCTTTTTCTTAAAATATGTATTACCTATAACTAAACACCTTTCTATACAAAGTTCAATCAAAGGGCTCCCATTATCATTTACACCTGGCACCCCAAACTTACCTACTACACCCTCTCTGCATGTTTCTCCCACTTTAGCATTTAGGTCCCCTACCACAATTACTCTCTCATTTGGTTCAAAAGTCCCTATACATTCGCTTAACATCTCCCAAAATCTCTCTCTCTCCTCTACACTCCTCTCTTCTCCAGGTGCATACACGCTTATTATGACCCACTTTTCGCATCCGACCCTTATTTTAATCCACATAATCCTTGAATTTACACATTCATATTCCCTCTTTTCCTTCCATAACTGATCCTTCAACATTATTGCTACCCCTTCCTTAGCTCTAACTCTCTCAGATACTCCTGACTTAATCCCATTTATTTCTCCCCACTGAAACTCGCCTACCCCCTTCAGCTTTGTTTCGCTTAGGGCCAGGACATCCAACTTCTTTTCATTCATAACATCGGCAATCATCTCTTTCTTATCATCCGCACTACATCCACGCACATTCAGACAACCCAGTTTTAAAGTTTTTCTTCTTCTCTTTTTTAATAGATTTGTACAGGAGAAGGGGTTACTAGCCCATTGCTCCCGGCATCTTAGTCGCCTCATACGACACGCATTGCTTACGGAGGAAAGATTCTTTTCCACTTCCCCATGGACAATAGAGAAAATAAAAAGAACAAGAGCTATTAAGAAAAAGAAGAAAAACCTAGATGTGTGTATGTATATATATGCATGTGTATGCCAGTGTAGTGTGACCTAAAGTGTAAGTAGAAGTAGCTAGATATACCTGTTATCCAGCGTGTTTATGAGACAGAAAAAAGACACCAGCAATCCTACCATCATGTAAAACAGTTTCAGGTTTCTGTTTCACAGTCACCTGGCAGGACGGTAGTACCTCCCTGGGTGGTTGCTGTCTATCAACTAATAAACAATTTATACATAAATACAGTGGACCCCCAGTTTACGTACTGCTCCCAACTCCAACAATTATGTAAGTGTATTTTTGTAAGTGCTTTTGTAAGTATATTTTTGGGGGTCTAAACGGACTAATCTAATTTACATTATTCCTTATGGGAACAAATTAGTTCGGTAACAGCACTTGAACAACATTCTCAAACGAATTATGGCCGTTAACCGGGGGTCCACTGTATTATCATCAATGTCCTCATAGGATGTGTAAACACAGCATGTGCTGACTGCTGATGTGGACAAAGCCTGTTTTACTCCCATCTGTGATGTCTGAAAATATCTTATACCAGGGTTATGCAAAAATGTGATTATTTGAGGGAAGGTATATCTCTCCATCTAACTGCATTCTAACTGACAATCTACATAAATGTATATGCTTTTACACTATATTTAAATTTAGATGAGTAAGGCACATGTGAAAAAGTTTGAAATCTTTATTATGGAAATGTTTCGCCTACACAGCAGGCTTCTTTAGTCGAATAGAGGAAACAGCAGAAGTAGTGGAGATTTAAAGATGTGATCAGTCCATCAACCTCAAAGTTTTTGAGGTGGTCAGTCCTTTAACATGGAGAAGAGTTCAGTCCCATGGTCTGGAACATTGTGAAGCTGAAGCATAAGAATGGAGGCTACTGCCAAAGGTGACACACAAAATCTTGAAGTTGGCAGGAAAGGCAGGATTCACTAGTAGAAGCAAAAATTTAAAAACTGAAAAGGCACTGTAGCAAGCCTTCTGGTCTACGGGCCAGTAGGCTTGTGTCTTACTCTACTATCGTCACGGCATTATGCCGGGTGAACGCTCTGGCACAATGCTGTGATGAAAATCAAAGGCCTACCATACAGGGGGGGTCTTTTTTCGTCAGTGCATTCTGCTGGGTTGCAGCAGTTAGCATGACATCACGACCTGCCGCCACACTTCACAGTGACTTCTCATTGCTCACGTGGCTGCCGTGGTGAGAGGAAGTGTTGCACTTTTGTCTCTTATCCGCCCCATCTTTTGTCCAGTGTTCCCTTTGGTTTTGGGGCTATACATCTTTGATTATGGGTAAAAGGAAGTCTTTAGCACCTGAAACTATAGCTCAAATCATAGGGCTTCACAAAGCTGGGCACCAGACGAAAAATATAGTGGAGAATGTTAGTGTGTGTGAGCGTTCAGTGAGGAACTGGGTGCAGCACTTCAAGGCTGGTGGCAGTGTCAAGTTATTGTCTGCCAAACCTCGGCCTGGCCCCTCGAGGAAGACATCCGTTCGTACCTTAACTGTGTTAAAGAAGCAGTTACTCTCTAACTGCTTCTTTAACACAGTTAAGGTACGAACAGATGTCTTCCTTGAGGGGCCAGGATGAGGTTTGGCAGCAGGCCAGTGACGTCATGCTAACTGCTGCAACCCAGCAGAATGCACTGACGAAAAAAGACCCCCCTGTATGGCAGGCCTTTGATTTTCATCACGGCATTGTGCTGGGGCGCTCACCTGGTATAATGCCTTCACGAGCACTGTATGTGACTGATATAAAACTAGTATTTGATTGATATACATGAGGGCAACTATGTGACTGATATACAAGAAGGCAGCTGTTGAGAGCAAGTCTTAAAATATGTACTCACTGGAGTGGAGGAGTGAGAGATACATAATAGTATATATCTGAAAAGCACCTGAGGGCCTTATCCCAAATCTGCACAGTCATAACATAATGGAGTGAGAGATATGGGAGGAAGTGCAAAATAAACCCAGTGAAAAGCAAGGGTGCAGTGGGCACAATAAGGAAACACTGTATCAAGGTCCATAGTCCCAGACTATTCAACATCTTACCAAAAGATATCAGAAATACTGCTAGGACAAGTGTAGTCTTCACGAGGAGACTAGACAAGCGTCTTCACCAGGTGCCAAATCAACCAGGCTGTGACGGACATGCAAGTCAACGGGCCACCAGCAGCAACAACCTGATTGACCAAACAAGCACTGGAAAATCATGGCCCATGGCCAGGCTCTGGTAGTAGAAAAACTATCAGAACTCATCAAAGGTATATCCAAGATATAAAGTGGATGGCAGGCACTGGGCAGTGAAATGTAGTCACAATTACCAGGTCGTGTTGAACGATAGGCTTTACCACTCCAGTTGTTGCTAGATTGCAGCTAGTGGCTTCTAAATGATGTTTTGACTGTCAGTGAACAATGTATGTTGGTGGCTTGGCTATCAGCAGGAAGAAATTCATGGTGATTAGTTGCAGAAGGAAAGGGGAGACATGAATTGATGGGAGACAGATGGGAAGGTGAAAGGCGAGTTGCAAATAGTTGACAGAATTTAGCAGTTACAATTAATGAATAGGAAAAAACAGCATGAACTTACTGGATGACAAAAGGTAGATGTCAGCTGTGTACAGGGGAAGAGCAGTGGATTGTGACTTGAGAATCAGAGGTGAATAATTTGCTCATGATTATTATTTTTTAGTGGAAGCAATAAACCAATAGGGGTCATACAACACTTGTGTGAATAAGAAGAAATCAGGTTTGATCCAAGGAAGGAGCATACAGATCCAATTTCTTGGGTTAAGAGCCCCTCACAGGCATCAAGGAACACACACATTAAGGAGCTCTCATGGGGAATCAACTGGGATTGGGCAACGGGAACAGCTATGTAGTGCCAACTTCAATTATTAAATTTAATGTGATACACCTGTGACCGGTTTCAAGAGCTTTCTACCTGACACTTTTACACCTCCACATCTCTCCGGTATGTCGCAATACTGTATTTTATTTACTTGCCATAAATGTGAAACATTCACCACAAAGGTACAAGTTCCAGATTTACAACTTATCGTAAAGCAGTCTAGGTCTCCAGTAAGTATTAGTGTCGGTCATGGGTTGCCTTTATAGGGCATTATGTATACAATCAATCAATAAACTTCACATGAGGGTGACAGATGGTGGTCACAGCCTGCACCCAAAATGACTTGAAACAAACATCAATGGGGAATGCAGAGTTGAGCAAGCTACTCCTGCCATGAAGGGTGTGATGGCTAGTTCAATGTTCCCTTAAAAAATAATCACACTACATTCTTCTCAATCTCATTTGTACTAACACTATATGCTACAATTATCATGTATTTTTTATTTAATATTTACCCTAAACAAAGTGTAATTGTGCAAAGGATTATGTTAATTTATTCTAGTCTTAAAAATATACAGTGTACAATATCTACATTCATATACTGTGCAAGAAATGTTTTAGACCCTTACAGAGTTGGTGTTAGCGATAATACTGCTAATTATTTATTTTATTAACACATCGGCCGATTCCCACCAAGGCAGGGTGGCCCGAAAAAGAAAAACTTTCATCATCATTCACTCCATCACTGTCTTGCCAGAGGAGTGCTTTACACTACAGTTATAAAACTGCAACATTAACACCCCTCCTTCAGAGGGGTGTTAATGTTACTTTGCTCACACTCCAACAGCACGTCAAGTATTAAAAACCATTTGTCTCCATTCACTCCTAGCGAATACGCTCACACATGCTTGCTGGAAGTCCAAGCCCCTCACACACAAAACCTCATTTACTCCCTCCCTCCAACCTTTCCTAGGCCGACCCCTACCCCGCCTTCCCTCCACTACAGATTTATACACTCTCGAAGTCATTCTGTCTCGTTCCATTCTCTCTACATGTCCGAACCACCTCAACAACCCCTCCTCAGCTCTCTGGATAATAGTTTTGGTAATCCCGCACCTCCTCCTAATTTCCAAACTCCGAATTCTCTGCATTATATTCACACCACACATTGACCTCAGACATGACATCTCCACTGCCTCCAGCCTTCTCCTCGTTGCAACATTCATCACCCATGCTTCACACCCATATAAGAGTGTTGGTATAACTATCTCTCATACATTCCCTCTTACTTCCATGGACAAAGTTCTTTGTCTCCACAGACTCTGAAGTGCTCCACTCACCCTTTTCCCTCATCAATTCTATGATTCACCTCATCCTTCATAGACCCATCTGCTGACATGTCCACTCCCAAATATCTGAATACATTCACCTCCTCCATACTCTCTCCCTCCAATCTGATATCCAATCTTTCGTCACCTAATCTTTTTGTTATCCTCATCACCTTACTCTTTCCTATATTCACTTTCAATTTTCTTCTTTTACACACCCTACCAAATTCATCCACCAACCTCTGCAACTTCTCTTCAGAATCTCCCAAAAGCACAGTGTCATCAGCAAAAAGCAACTGTGACAACTCCCACTTTGTATTTGATTCTTTATCTTTTAACCCCACACCTCTTGCCAAGACCCTCGCATTCACTTCTCTTACAACCCCATCTATAAATATATTGAACAACCACGGTGACATCACACATCCTTGTCTAAGGCCCACTTTTACTGGGAAATAGTTCCCCTCCCTCCTACACACTCTAACCTGAGCCTCACTATCCTCATAAAAACTCTTCACTGCTTTCAGTAACCTACCTCCTATTCCATACACCTGCAACATCTGCCACATTACCCCCCTATCCACCCTATCATACGCCTTTTCCAAATCCATAAAAGCCACAAAAACCTCCTTACCCTTATCCAAATACTGTTCACCTATGTGTTTCACTGTAAACACTTGGTCTACACACCCCCTACCTTTCCTAAAGCCCCCTTGTTCATCTGCTATCCTGCTTTCTGTCTTACTCTTAATTCTTTCAATAACAACTCTACCATACACTTTACCAGGTACACTCAACATACTTATTCCCCTATAATTTTTGCACTCTCTACTGCTAATGTTATATAGTATTATTATCCGAGCAATACATTCATTACTATAAAAACATTTACAAATATTGTATGCCCCAGACACCTTATGAATTCTGACCCAAAAACTACCAATGTTTTATGCCCTATTCCATCGTACATTTACCACCATGAGACTATCCTGAAAATGTACCTGGACACCCCCTCAAGCTTTCTTAAATGCCAAAGGTGAAGCTAAACATGATGGCATTACATACATATGTAAAAATATCCTGAAAGATTCCTCACTGAAATTACTTTAGGATTTTTACAAATGCACCAATCTTCCATCATGTGGCTTCAGTTATTCCATTAAAATTTTTAACCTTGTCCAACATACTAGTTCACGCAAGTGATGTCAATGTGTCCAATGTGCTAGCATGCACAATTTTTGTACATCGAATAGGCCACCTCCAATATTTTTGACCTCAGTACAACTTTTTGGGTATTCTACATTCTCTTCATACCTTTGAAAGAAAAGTGATCCCAGGTGAGTTCACACAGTACATTACTGTTAACTACACTGGTGATAACCCTGTGCTACGTACTAGTAGGAATAACTGGCATAAATATATACCTTTACCTTTGATATACCTTTGAAGAGTTTCGAGAGTTTAGCTACTCTCGGAGCCCGGCCATGGGCCAGGCTGTTGCTGCTGGAGGCCCGCTGCCCCACATATCCATTCAATTACTCCGATATGGAAAATGTGAGGAAATCAAAACTACATCGGAGTATGAAACAAATTCCAACCACACAGTAGAGCGAAAAGCTAATGTAAAAGACCTGGGAGTGATCATGTCAGAATATCTCACCTTCAAAGACCATAACATTGTATCAATCGCATCTGCTAGAAAAATGACAGGATGGATAATGAGAACCTTCAAAACTAGGGATGCCAAGCCCATGATGACACTCTTCAGGTCGCTTGTTCTATCTAGGCTGGAATATTGCTGCGCACTAACAGCACCTTTCAAGGCAGGCGAAATTGCTCACCTAGAAAATGTACAGAGAACCTTTACAGCACACATAACTGCAATAAAATTACTGGGAACGCTTGAAGTTCCTAAACCTGTACTCCCTAGAACGCAGGTGGGAGAGATACATGACAATATACACTTGGAAAATCCTAGAGGGATTAGTACTAAACTTGCACACGAAAATCACTCCCTATGAAAGCAGACACTCGGCAGACGATGCAACATCCTCCCAATAAAAAGCAGGGGTGCCACTAGCACGATAAGAGACAACACATTAAGTGTCAGGGGCCCAAGACTGTTCAACTGCCTCCCAGCATACATAAGGGGGATTACCAATAGTCCCCTGGCTGTCTTCAAGCAGCCACTGGACAGGCACCTAAAGTCAGTACCTGACCAGCCGGGCTGCGGTTCGTACGTCGGCTTGCGTGTGGCCAACAGTAATAGCCTGGTTGATCAGGCCCTGATCCACCATGAGGCCTGGTCACAGACCGGGCCGCGGGGGCGTTGACCGCCGGAACCCTCTCCAGGTAAAAAGCCTGGTTGATCTGGCACCTGATGAAGATACTTGTACAGTTTCCTCTTGAAGGCTTCTACACTTGTTCCAGCTGTGCTTCTGATATCTTCTGGTAAGATGTTGAATAGTCTAGGACCCCGTATGTTGATACAGTGCTCCCTTATTGTCCCCACCGCACCCCTGCTCCTCACTGGGTTTATTTTACACTTTCTCCCATATCTCTCACTCCTGTATGTTGTTATGGCAGAGTGCAGATTTGGGACCAGGCCCTCGAGTACTTTCCAGGTATATATTATCATGTATCTCTCTCTCCTCCGCTCTAATGAGTACATGTTCAAGACTTGAAGGCGCTCCCAGTAATTTAGGTGCTTTACTGGTTCAATGTGAGCCGTAAATGATCTCTGTATTTGTTCCAGCTCTGATATTTCTCCTGCTTTGAACGGGGCCGTCAGTGCTGAGCAATATTCTAAGTGAGGGAGCACTAGCGATTTGAAGTGTCACCATCGGCATTATTTCCCTTGTTTTGAAAGTTCTCAATACCCACCCCGTCATCTTCCTGGCTGTAAACAATGAAACTGGACCTGTTGTTCCACAGGGTGTGGAAGTGGAAAGTAGATGACTTATTCATTCCAAATTTATTACAATTCCATGAATTCAGCCACAAAGCACACTAAGGATAACCCAAGATATCAGAAACACTGCCAGCACAAGTGTAGAAATTTTAGAGGAAATTGGACATGTACCTCCTTCAAGTGCTAGATCAACCAGGCTGTGTTGGATATGTGAACCAGCGGCCACCAACAGTAACAACCTGGTCGATCATGCAAGCCTGGCTCAAGGTCGGGCTACGAGTAGGAAAACTCTCGAAAACCTTCAAAGGTATTTCAAAGAAAAAAATATTCTTTAATTTTAAAACTAGCTTCAATAAGTCTGTACATGCAGTGTTAATTATATATTACAATGTTACTTTGTTTCGATGTTAATGTAATCTTAAGTTTAAAAAGTAAATATGCCACAATAGAAAAGTCTAAATAATTTATTAATTTATTTATTTTTAACAGCGTAACAAATCGAATGTAACCAATATGGTCACTCGTGCAGTGATAAAAGTGAAATATTTCCAATTCCCGGAGCCAACTCACTCTTGTCACCACCTTAGACATATGTCATAGCTACAACTTGTAGCTTTTTTTTTTTTTTTGCAATCATTTTATGGTTAGATTTATGAAACTAATGATTATGTGGTGGAGACTGTGGGAAAGATGAAGAATAAACAACAGAGTCCCTAACCATTACTGTTAAGAGAGTAGTGGAGGGAAGGAAGGGGTGAGTGGTGGAGGGAAGAAGGGGTGAGTGGTGGAGGGAAGAAGGGATGAGTGGTGGAGGGAAGAAGGGATGAGTGGTGGAGGGAAGAAGGGGTGAGTGGTGGAGGGAAGAAGGGATGAGTGGTGGAGGGAAGATGGGGTGAGTGGTGGAGGGAAGAAGGGGTGAGTGGTGGAGGGAAGAAGGGGTGAGTGGTGGAGGGAAGAAGGGGTGAGTGGTGGAGGAAGAAGGGATGAGTGGTGGAGGAAGAAGGGTGATGGTGGAGGGAAGAAGGGTGAGTGGTGGAGGGAAGAAGGGATGAGTGGTGGAGGGAAGAGGGGTGAGTGGTGGAGGGAAGAAGGGTGAGTGGTGGAGGGAAGAAGGGGTGAGTGGTGGAGGGAAGAAGGGGTGAGTGGTGGAGGGAAGAAGGGATGAGTGGTGGAGGGAAGAAGGGATGAGTGGTGGAGGGAAGAAGGGGTGAGTGGTGGAGGGAAGAAGGGGTGAATGGTGGAGGGAAGAAGGGGTGAATGGTGGAGGGAAGAAGGGATGAGTGGTGGAGGGAAGAAGGGGTGAGTGGTGGAGGGAAGAAGGGTGAGTGGTGGAGGAGAAGGGTGAGTGGTGGAGGAAGAGGGGTGAGTGGTGGAGGGAAGAAGGGGTGAGTGGTGGAGGGAAGAGGGTGAGTGGTGGGGAAGAAGGTGAGTGGTGGAGGGAAGAAGGGTGAGTGGTGGAGGGAAGAAGGGATGAGTGGTGGAGGGAAGAGGGTGAGTGGTGGAGGGAAGAAGGGTGAGTGGTGGAGGGAAGAAGGGGTGAGTGGTGGAGGGAAGAAGGGTGAGTGGTGGAGGGAAGAAGGGTGAGTGGTGGAGGAAGAAGGGATGAGTGGTGGAGGGAAGAAGGGTGAGTGGTGGAGGGAAGAAGGGTGAGTGGTGGAGGGAGAAGAGGGTGAGTGGTGGAGGGAAGAAGGGGTGAGTGGTGGAGGGAAGAAGGGGTGAGTGGTGGAGGGAAGAAGGGGTGAGTGGTGGAGGGAAGAAGGGGTGATGGTGGAGGGAAGAAGGGTGAGTGGTGGAGGGAAGAAGGGTGATGGTGGAGGGAAGAAGGGGTGAATGGTGGAGGGAAGAAGGGATGAGTGGTGGAGGGAAGAAGGGGTGAGTGGTGGAGGGAAGAAGGGGTGAGTGGTGGAGGGAAGAAGGGATGAGTGGTGGAGGGAAGAAGGGATGAGTGGAGGGAAGATGGGGTGAGTGGTGGAGGGAAGATGGGGTGAGTGGTGGAGGGAAGATGGGGTGAGTGGTAGAGGGAAGAAGGGGTGAGTGGTAGAGAGAAGAAGGGGTGAGTGGTAGAGGGAAGAAGGGGTGAGTGGTGGAGGGAAGAAGGGGTGAGTGGTAGAGGGAAGAAGGGGTGAGTGGTTGAGGGAAGAAGGGGTGAGGGTGGAGGAAGAAGGGGTGAATGGTAGAGGGAAGGGGTGAGTGGTAGAGGGAAGAAGAGGTGAGTGGTGGAGGGAAGAAGGGGTGAGTGGTAGAGGGAAGAAGGGGTGAGTGGTGGAGGGAAGAAGGGGTGAGTGGTAGAGGGAAGAAGGAGTGAGTGGTAGAGGGAAGAAGGGGTGAATGGTGGAGGGAAGAAGGGTGAGTGGTAGAGGGAAGAAGGGGTGAGTGGTAGAGGGAAGGGGTGAGTGGTGGAGGGAAGAAGGGGTGAGTGGTAGAGGGAAGAAGGGGTGAGTGGTGGAGGGAAGAAGGGGTGAGTGGTGGAGGGAAGAAGGGGTGAGTGGTGGAGGGAAGAAGGGGTGAGTGGTGGAGGGAAGAAGGGGTGAGTGGTGGAGGGAAGAAGGGGTGAGTGGTGGAGGGAAGAAGGGGTGAGTGGTAGAGGGAAGGGGTGAGTGGTAGAGGGAAGAAGGGGTGAGTGGTAGAGGGAAGAAGGGGTGAGTGGTAGAGGGAAAAAAGGGTGGTGGTGGAGGGAAGAAGGAGGGAGTGAAGAGCGTGTGGATGTGTGGGAGGGAGATGTGGGTGGTGAAATGTTTGATGGGGTGGGAGAGAAGAGGGGTTCAAGAGGGGGAGAGGTGGATGTGATGGGAGGGTGGATGGAGGATGCAAGGTAGATGAAATGGTGGACGGTGCATGGGAGGAGTGGTGGTGCATGGGAGGAGTGATGGTGGTAGTCAACTGATGTCAGCAGATAAATATATCTAGGAATAAAGTTCTCTACAATCTGGTAAATATGTCAACTGGTATACTTTAAGAAAAAATCTGAGTACTTTTAACCTTTGATTTATCGTGACCTGTTTTATGAAGCATTCTACCCTGACAGCCCCGGTCAGAAGCCAAACTTTCCTGGTGACCTCCATCAAGCAGACTATGATGTTGCTGCTTGCCACCCACACCTCATGTCTATAACAACCTGGTTGATCCAGTAAACTCTTCACGAACATGTTTTTGTGCATTTATTACTGGAAGATGAAATACTTTCTGGCTACCTGTTAATTATATTGCTAATATACATTTAATATGCGTAGTTACATGTATTAAAATGTTTAAGTGAATAACTTACCTCTTCTCTGAAGCGCTTCACAATCTCTCCCTTCTTACCGATGATACTGCCCACTTCCTGCAACAAGAAACATACCACTCAATCTAGTTTCAAACATAAACCCCTATTCAATCACCACAAAATTTACGAAAAAAAAGGTCCCAAATATTGTCGCTCATTTTTTTAAAATCTTAATAAAAAAAAATAGAACTTTTTCAAGGCAAAGGCGACATTCAAACCTGAGGACTGACACTGCTATCCTACACTGTTCGCTCTCCACTGATGATTTCAACAACTTTCTAAACCCGAGGCCTGGTCTCAGACCGAGCCGCGGGGGCGTTGACCCCCGAAACCCTCTCCAGGTAACCCCTTTTCCAGGTAATGTCTAAGTCACCTCATACTGCGAGGATTTTTTATAGCGAAACTCTCCGCACCAATAATCGTACTGAAACATATGCGGTTCTGGCCTCGGGAAATCAAGCCAATGCTTCAGAAAAAAATCTAAATATATATATATTTTGCTTTCAAGGCACGGGCGGGGTTCGAATTTCGCCCATTCCTCGGCAAAAAACATATCACACATTTGGTATATTTTTGTTGGCAGATGGGTTACATATTAAAAAAAAGGTGGTGGGGGAGGTTGGAAGTCAAGGTCAACACGACACTTGTTAGGGCTCACTGAAATTTACACTTCTCCAAAACTTAACGAGAGCTTGTGAATTTAAAACAAAAATAAAATAAAAGTTTCAGCATTACAGTACACAGTGTAAGGGAAGAATTTAAATGGTAAAATTGAGTCAGATCCTTTCTGTTCTGAATGTATACCCGGGTCGAACATAATACTGCATTGCAGTGTACGCTAAGCCATCTTTCAGGTTATCTCTAGTACTTTTAAAAAAATAGCTCCTCCTCTTTCTGAACCCATAACATGAACAGCTAAATACGTCAAGCTCAAATTGTCCATTCGTGTAATTAAACATATATTTTGTCTTGTTTTACAACTTTTAATTCATACTGCCAAATGAATGTTTTATCTGAAACAAGTGTATTAACGTTGGCATCCTTCTCTATATTTACCAGTTCATATTCTGTAATAATAGGTCAAAACTGTTTCACATAATTTAAATGAGCATTACCAACGATTGGTTGATCCGTAGCATTATCGTGCTTTTCTTTAACACAAATTGAGATTGGCTTAAATTTGTTGCAAAAACCAAGAGGGCGAAGTATCACACTTATGTATGTATCATTCCCCCTACTAGGGGAATGATACATACCAGTCACCACGCTACCTTACTCTGATAAAATTTCCTCTTATTCTATCTGTTGCTACTCTTGCAACATTGCATAGCTTCTGATGATGCACGGAGACGTGTGAAAGATCTTGAGCTGAAGATTTCCATCTTCCGTGGCTTGTCTTGCATTAAGACCGCCTGTCTGCTATTGTACTGCGCACGTGCGTACACACACACACATTATATATATATATATATATATATATATATATATATATATATATATATA
The DNA here is from genome assembly GCA_009830355.1 of Cherax destructor. Classification (NCBI taxonomy): domain Eukaryota; kingdom Metazoa; phylum Arthropoda; class Malacostraca; order Decapoda; family Parastacidae; genus Cherax; species Cherax destructor. The sequence goes on along the minus strand of WNWK01000513.1, from coordinate 240,118 downwards.
TATATATATATATATATATATATATATATATATATATATATATATATATATATATATATATGCAAGACAACCACTATGAAAAATAGAGGAATTCCAAGCGCTTTCGTGACTACTCACA
>WNWK01000513.1:172500-237500 GCA_009830355.1 Cherax destructor | reverse complement strand
GCTGCAGAGGTTGGTGGATGAATTTGGTAGGGTGTGTAAAAGAAGAAAATTGAAAGTGAATATAGGAAAGAGTAAGGTGATGAGGATAACAAAAAGAATAGGTGACGAAAGATTGGATATCAGATTGGAGGGAGAGAGTATGGAGGAGGTGAATGTATTCAGATATTTGGGAGTGGACATGTCGGCGGATGGGTCTATGAAGGATGAGGTGAATCATAGAATTGATGAGGGAAAAGGGTGAGTGGAGCACTTCGGAGTCTGTGGAGACAAAGAACCTGGTCTATGGAAGTAAAGAGGGAATGTATGAGAGTATAGTTATACCAACGCTCTTATATGGGTGTGAAGCATGGGTGATGAATGTTGCAACGAGGAGAAGGCTGGAGGCAGTGGAGATGTCATGTCTGAGGTCAATGTGTGGTGTGAATATAATGCAGAGAATTCGGAGTTTGGAAATTAGGAGGAGGTGCGGGATTACCAAAACGATTGTCCAGAGAGCTGAGGAGGGGTTGTTGAGGTGGTTTGGACATGTAGAGAGAATGGAACGAGACAGAGTGACTTCGAGATGTATAAATCTGTAGTGGAGGAAGGCGGGGTAGGGGTCGGCCTAGGAAAGGTTGGAGGGAGGGGTAAAGGAAGTTTTGTGTGCGAGGGCTTGGACTTCCAGCAAGCATGTGTGAGCGTATTTGATAGGAGTGAATGGAGGCATATGGTTTTTAATACTTGACGTGCTGTTGGAGTGTGAGCAAAGTAACATTTATGAAGGGATTCAGGGAAACCGGCAGGCCGGACTTGAGTTCTGGAGATGGGAAGTACAGTGCCGGCACTCTGAAGGAGGGGTGTTAATGTTGCAGTTTTATAACTGTAGTGTAAAGCACCCTTCTGGCAAGACAGTGATGGAGTGAATGATGATGAAAGTTTTTCTTTTTCGGGCCACCCTGCCTTGGTGGGAATCGGCCGATGTGTTAATAAAAAAAATAAAAAAAAATAATATATATATATATATATATATATAAATAGGGGTCCACCTCTGGTACAAATTGTGGGACCCATAGCCTCGGAGAAGTGGATAAAAAGGCTTCAAGGAAGAATATTTGGATTTCTTCCTGATGCCATTTGAATATTCCACTTCTCCTACCACCCATCTTTAATTTTTTTTACCAATAGGTATGTTTTATTACATAATATGGTACAAAAGATTTGAGAGATACATTGTTGATATAAAGATGGCATATACAGTACACGAGGTGAGAGATACATGTCTAGTACATATTGTTACATCTTTGTCACTGATTATAATGCGAAAATCTCATCCAGCTCTTCCGAGCTGGTGCGCGTGCCCAGAATACAGCATGCATTACCCCTCTGAACAGCAGCGCTGAGTCGCTGGAACAGAAAACTAGCTGCCCTGGGATCCCTAGTTACCCTGTTGAGTCTTTTGCCCAGCTCCTTGAGGAACTTAGATGCACTCTTTCCCCATGAGCCAAGGGTCTCTGAGCCTATGGAAACAAACATATAATGATGGGCAAGTTCTCCATATTTTCTCGACTTCTGGGACTCCCTGAAGGTGGCAGCAGCCCCTCCTTCCTCCCTGGTGTACTGGAGATAGGTATCAGCCAAGGTAGATGCACATGTGTAGTCCCACACCACCTGCTTGCCGTCTGTCCAGGCTTGAAGGGTGATACCATCTGGACGCTTTTGGTTGCCATCAGATCTGCATAGTTGGGGTGGTTCCCTTACTGCTGGGCATCCGGCTATTGTGAGGCTCCTCTTGATAATGTTATTAACCTCTTCATGTCTTGCAATCTTTCCCTCGGATTTACGACACACAAGACCATGGTACCCGAATCGGTCTGCTGCTTCACTGCCACAAATACACCTGTGTTCGGCGAGAATAGGGGCGGCAAGTCGAAGGGCAACACCAATGCGGATGGTCTGTGGGTCGAGGCGTGTGCCAAGGCTGGAGTTGGGAACAGCCAAAAGAAAGTCCCCTGCATGAGGAGCTCTCACTGCAAGTAGGCGGGCTCTATCCTTCCCTGACACACTCTGAAGCATTGCTGAGGCTATATTCTCTACTATTGGGCCATCCCAGTGCGACTGTTTGTAGTTGTTGGGGGAGCAGGCCTGGTTTCAGAGCCTGTTAGGTTATCCCAGATCCTGGCTCCATCAACGAACTTTTGGTCATGGATTCCAATCGTGTCCCTAAGATGTTCAGGGAGAATTGCTGCTACAAGCCCTCTGGATGCAATGCATGAAGACAGGAAAGCAGGTAGAGCAATCTGAGATGACTTGCGGACACCAATGCCTCCTAGTCTGACTGGGAGTGTAGCTTGGTCCCACTGCCCATCTTCTAGAGTAAGGTTAAGTACTTTAGTAAAGATCTGCCTCAGGATACTGTCATATTCGTGCAGTATAGGATTATCATATGAAGGAGCACATCTTAGGAAATATGTCAACCTGGGCAGACTCAAGCATTTTGTGAGGAGGTACAAGGCATCATGGGTGTCAAGATTGCCTATTCGTTGTTCCATTCTCCTCAATTCTTCCAGTTTCTTCCTGAGAATTGTGTCAATGGCATCTCTTCCCAGAGGTGCTCCAAGCAAGACACTATTAGTAGGGGCAATGACTGTTGCTCCTGGTAGTTTTGATAGCACTGCATCTATCACTTGTTGATTGACTGATATGATTTCACATTTGGATAGATTCAGGATGAGACCCATTTCCTGTCCCTGTGTCATCACCTGTGTAAGATCATCTACAAGGGACTCCTTTGTACCTGCTAGTGTGCCATCATCCAGGAACCAGATGTTTAGCTCACTGGTCAGTCTTACTGTGATTTCCTAACTGCTATACAGAAGAGAAATGGTGCGAGAGGGTCCCCTTGCTGGACACCCTCTGATGATGTGATTTCATGCTCTCCAAACAGGAGCATTGATTCCTTGCTATATCCAGCTGAAACAAAGGAAGAGACCTGGAAAATGTTCTTGTACAGCTGCTAATACTACGTCCCTTTTCAGGAGATTAAATGCATTCTTGAAATCTAATTTAACCACTGCATTGTCCTCAGGCAGGTTGTCGATATATATATATATATATATATATATATATATATATATATATATATATATATATATATATATATATATATTATGCAAATATCGCAAACCAAGCGATACAGGATGCAAAACAACCACGGGGGGGGGGGAGTAGAATGATAGCTCTAGGCCTTTCGTGTTGCAATCAACATATCAGGAGCTTGCAGAAAAGAGGAGGATGTCCCAGCAAGTACGTTCCCAGAGGACCACCTTGAAAGAGTGATCAAGTACGGATCTCACTTACATGGAAGGGATCAAGTACGGATCTCACTTACATGGAAGGGATCAAAATAAAATGAAAGTTCAATTCCTGGTGATAAAGTTTATGATGCGAAGTTGACAAACTAGGATAGTCGAGGCAGCAAACTCCTCCCTCACATGTATTTAAAAGTAGATCACAGCCCAGGAGGCTTGGAACCATCTGTATCCAGTCTGTTGAAGGTTACAGGTTAGACTAACATGGGTCTTTACACCGCAAGCACACAGCTCCAAGATACAAAGCTTAGCTAATGATTTCACTATGTTTTTAAAGCCTAAACCAGCCAGTTGCTGGTGTATTCCCTTCATTATAAACAAGATAATTATTTCTTTCCATTGTGGGCGGCGGTTACGTACCTTCTTCAACTCTATTCTATTCTCTACAACCAATTCCTTCCCCCTATCCCCTTGCTCAAAGCCCTCACCATTTTATCTCCTGCGTCAGACGTAATCCCAGTCAATTTTCTTCAATTTCCCTGCCGATAGTCCGCGAACAGGAAGCCGGCTGATGCTATGAAGGTGTGGGTGAACCAGGAAGGTGTGGAGGAGAGAGATGGGATGGGGAGTGAGGGAGGAAAGAGGAAGGTACGAAGAGGTAGGAGGGAACAAAGTGTGCGAGTGATTGTGACAAATGACGCAAAATTCGTCTCTATCTCCACATTTCTAACAATGGTATATGTACCTGAGGCAGGGGAAGAGGTCGAGAAGTTAACTAACATTAGCTGAAAATTCTGAAGGAAAAAAACAAGGGTACGTCAGTGTGTGTGTGTGGGGGGGGGGGGGGCTTGTGAAGAGTTGTGAACAACACATCAACTCATTGGGAAAACATAAGGGAGTTCTAGATATATGTTGTGGGAGGTAATAGGGTAAAACCACCTACTAGGAGAGAGGTTAGTTAGGAGAGAGGTAAAGAAAGAGAGCCTCCTGCTTAGCAGAAACTGAGAAAGCAGCGGGACAATAATCTAATCCTAAGTCGGATTTAGCTTTTATAAGAACCAGGTAAAACTGGTGCCCAAATAAATCTCTAGCAAAATTATTCTGTAAAATGGCTCTCGTAGGAATTTTCTGATAAAACTGAAACCAGATTTTGGAGACATCGAATGGTATTGTGGTGTAAGCAAGCCGCGAGTGGCTGAGGAGGTAACGGTGGATGGAGGGCTTCAGTGGAGAGACGAGATGAGAGTTAAGACATAACAGGAAGTTACCGACACACTGAAATCAAACATCTCATAATTACATTTTCTCGCTTCGAAAGTACATACTATATACAATTATACAATAACGATGCACTCTAGAGAAAATCACGACAGATCGTTTAAAATGCCAGGCAACGAGGCGTAACACATCATCTTAAGCATTTTTTTACTTACAAAATAGTCCATTAAGCTGTGACGCTAAAACGTAAACGTCGGAATTTTAGTGAAATATTTCCTCAATCTTTTAGTTGATTCCCTATCTTTATGCTCATTCATCAGAAGAATCACCTGTATTCAATATTTTTTTTATTTGTTTTAATACATAAATTTAGTTAATTGACGTTATCCTAACTTAACAGTGGAAATGTAAAAAATTTTTTTTTTGAAGTATAAAACCAACGTTGGCAAAATAAACAAGATCAGCCAGGCTGTGATGGTTATATGGGCATGCGAGCCGATGGCAGCAGAAGTCTGGCTGACCAGTATTGCCTCAGGCCAAACTTTGGTTGAATAACTTTTGCAACCTTCTTCTCAAAGTCCGAGATTCAAGTTCCAGCAGGTATACCTGGAGAGGGTTTCGGGGGTCAAGGTCCCCGCGGCCCGGTCTGAGACCAGGCCTCGTCTGAAGAGTGATTACGTATTTCTGTTCACGGCCCTTCAAACACACGTACGTATCTACCTGGAGTCTATCTGGAGGGTATTCCGGGTATCAACGCCCCCGCGGCCCGATCCACGACCAGGCCTCCCGGTGGATCAGGTCCTGATCAACCAGGCTGTTACTGCTAGCCGCACGTAGTCCAACATACGAAACACAGCCTGGCTGATCCAGTACCGATTTTAAGCATCTGTCCAGCTCCCTCTCGAAGGCAGCCAGGGGCCTATTTGTAATTCCCCTTATGCAGGGTGGGAGGCTGTTGAACAGTCTTGGGCCCCGGACACTTATGGAGTTTTCTCTTAGTGTACCAATGGTTCCCTTACTTTTCATTGGGGGTATTTTGCACCGCCTGCCCAGTCTTTTACTTTCATAGGGAGTGATTTCTGTGTGCAGATTCGGGACCATTCCTTCTAGGATTTTCCAAGTGTAGATTATGATATATATCTCTCGCTTGCATTCCAGCGAGTACAAGTCAAGTGATTCCGAGCGTTCCCAGTAGTTGAGGTGTTTAATGGAACTTATATGTGCAGTAAAGGTTCTCTGTACACTCTCTAGATCTGCAATTTCACCTGCTTTGAACAGAGATGTTAATGTACAGCAATATCCCAGCCTAGAGAGAAAAAGTGATTTGAAAAGGATCATCATTGGCTTGGCATCTCTTGTTTTGAAAGTTCTCATTATCCATCCTATCATTTTTTTGCAGGAGTTAGGGTAGGTTCGTCAGGACACCGGACAGTTGTTTCCTGACGCGGGTCTTAGTCAGATGATGACCCGCCGTTGGAGCTTTTGGTCATCTGACCGAGGCCTTCCGCTGGCTTACCGTTCCACCCCTTTAAAAATTATGGTCTATGTGTTTCCTGACAAGGGTCTTAGATGATGACCCGCCGTGGAGCTTTTGGTCATCTGACCGAGGCCTTCCGCTTGCAGTTGTGATCGTGGCACTGTTGTGATCTTTGAAAGTGAGATCCTCAGACATTATCACTCCCAGGTCCCTCACATTATTTTTCCGCTCTATTGTATGATGCGAGTTTGTAGTATACTCAATTCTAGTTATTATCTCCTCCAGTTTTCCATAACGGAGTAGTTGGAATTTGTTTTCATTGAACATCATATTTTTTTCCGTTGACCAGTGGAAAACTTGGTTTATATCTTCTTGGAGGTTAACCGTGTCTTCAATAGATGAGTCTCATGCCGATCCTAGTATCGTCTGCAAAGGATGACACGGTGCTGTGGATTATATCTCTGTCTATGTCTGATATGAGGATGAGAAACAGGATGGGAGCAAGTACTGTGCCTTGTGGAACAGAGCTTTTCACTATGGCAGCTTCCGATTTAACTGTTGACCACTACTCTTTGTGTTCGATTGGTTAGAAAGTTGAAGATCCATCTTCCCACTTTGCCAGTTATTCCTTTAGCACGTATTTTGTTCGCTATTACACCATGATCGCACTTGTCAAAGGCTTTTGCAAAGTCTGTGTATATTACATCTGCATTCTGTTTTTCTTCCAGTGCATCCAAGACCATATCATAGTGATCCAGTAGTTGCGAGAGGCAGGAGCGACCTGCTCTGAACCCATGTTGCCCTGGATTGTGCAGTTTTTGGGAATCCAAGTGTGTATGGGGGATACTTTATACGTGTTTTGAAAAACACGTATGATAAGACCCAAGAACTAGTAAATGATAGTTAAGAGGTAGTATGAGGAGCAGTGTTTCGACCCTTGTAAAGACAACATGGCGAGCATACAAGTACGTAAACAATTAAGTCACAATATTGTGGTTGGAACAATAAATAAATAGCCGCATACATAGTTATTTGTGTAAAAGTATAATTGAGGAAAATCTTACAATATCTTGAAAAAAACCTGCTTCATAGTAACAAAAATTAGCACAATTTATTGTGCAAAGAAAAAATCTTTCGAGACGACAAATGCATATCTCAAACTTCTATTCCCGTTTTTCTGAGAACTGATGTCCCAAACACACTAAACAAACACTATGTTCGATCTCCTACGTGATCTGTGTAAACACAATATAGTATATAGTTCAAAGCAACTTCAATCACAGAATCCTGTCATGCAAATTTTACTACTGGGAGTGAAAAAAAAGTATGTCACAAGGGACGGGTATATTGATATTCTTGGGAGATACCCCTTGAAATAGGGTTACACTTAGTGAATATCTCTCGTTTTCTCAACATTTTACTCCAGGTGACCAAACTGTGGAATGTTTTACCTAAATAATGTTCCTGTGATCACATTTGAAAATTTTCTGATTATTTTCAGTTTTGTATTTATGTGCAGTCTATTAAATGTTCTTTGGTGGTCATGTTTGATAATGCTTCCCGTATCTGATCCATCAAATGTTCTTTGATGTCTTGTGTTGGACAATTTTTCTCTATCTAGAGTTCCTTGATGGCCATATTGGACAAGTCTCTCTCTAATGTTTTTTGGACTATACTGGACATTTTTCCCTTTACCTAATGCTCCTTGGTGACCGTGTTAGACAAACATTTAATCATTTCCTTTAACCGAGCAGCAGATCAATTTCTGAAGTGTATATTATACCTTGGAATATTGCAGGAAAGTATGCATTGGAGACTCGGTGGGAGCACCACGTCTGCTTCAAGGCATGGCTAGTCGCATCCAGCCTCTTTAGTACCAACATCAGCTATATCTAAGCATCCAATCATTATTTATTCGTCTTCTTTCCTTCCCCTTTTCTCTCTCGTACCTTTGATGCCTGTGTCCAACCCTCTTTCCTCTCTGTTTCCCTCATATCCTTGAGCCTACATCCAACCTTCCCTCGTCTCACGTTACAAGTCATCCTGTGTTCGTCCTCCCCCAACCTCCGGAACAAGAGAGAAAAAGAGGGGAGGATAAAGAGAAAGAGACGCTGAGAGGTTGGGGGTGAGGGGAAACATTTCAATAGCACTGGTGTTTACCCCGCTACCCTTCCCTCTCTTACCTTCGTCCCCGTCATCCTCCTACTCCTCCAGCATCTCCCTTCCCCCCCCCCCTCACTTACCCAGCCCCTCTCAACAGCAGGCAACAGCAGCAGCAGCAACAACGGTAGCAGCAGCATCAGCAGCAACAACGGTAGCAGCAGCATCAGCAGCAACAACGGTAGCAGCAGCATCAGCAGCAACAACGGTAGCAGCAGCATCAGCAGCAACAACGGTAGCAGCAGCATCAGCAGCAACAACGGTAGCAGCAGCATCAGCAGCAACAACGGTAGCAGCAGCATCAGCAGCAGCAACAGCCGGCGAAACCCGCAGCAAAACCCCACGAGATAAAATCCTAATTTAAACTGTCCTCGGGTCGATATTCCACAACAATTCACGGGCGGGACGAGTCTTCGATTCTGTCAGGAACGCAGTGAAAGGAATATCGATTGATTAAATTTCTCATTACAGAGCGAGGACTCCAAGAGGAAGACTTTGAAATAAGAGTCTAAAAATATGGCCCCGAGTGGGAGTGGAGAGGGCGGCAAGGGAAGGGGGGAGCTATTGTGGCGGGCATATCTCACATTTCTGTCAGCGGGAGGCAGCCAGACATGGAACCGGCACCCGCCTCTTCCTTCCCTGCTTCATCTCCTCTTCCCTTCCCTGCTGCCCCTTTCATCGCATTACCTAAAATACTAATTAGTTTAACCAGAGGGCCAACTAGTCACAGTCTTCACCAGCGTGTCACTAGTTTCACCAGGACGCCATTTATAATACAAAAATCATGTTAATTATCTTCACTTGAACATTGACATTCAAATAGTTTTAAGACGTGAACAGCCAGGCATCGCCTTCAACAGTGCCACAAATCATTCTTTAAATCACTTAACATCTTGAACATCTATACATCTGTTCGTTCGTTTTTTTCTCTCCTATTGATAGTAATATCAAAAAGTCGGGTAATTGGACACGCAGGCAACTTGAGGTAACATTTCGCCCACCCTTAATAAATGATATTAAGTTGTCAGGTGTTCTCCAAGCTGATATAAACCAAGTCTGACAGAATATGGTGTACAGTGCTGTCTGTATCATGGATGGAGTCATGTCTTATGCACTGACATCTACAGCACCAGTAGTAATGATATAAAAACAGGAAAGTGTTTTTGGATCTGCAAGACAGACAGGTGGTAAACGACAACACTCATTAAAAAAATGTCCTTGGAGATATTACCTGTTTTATATGAGAGTTGGGAGAGTAAAGAAATAAGACAAATATTAGGCAAAGCACAGGCAAAGCACAAAGGGGGTTGGAAACCTTCATACATAATATAATTAGAAAATGAATACACATGCAACATACACAGGGGTGCAAGGAACAATTCCACAGTAAATCAAAAGGGAAAGAGAGACAAGTACAGATCACCGCAAGCAAGCTAAACTCAGCAATGCAAAATAGTGTTTCGGTCGACGCTGTTGCTGGATCCGGTGATGTTTTCCAAGACAGTACCTACGAAGATCTAGTAATGTGAGATGGTGCATCAGCATAGCACAGTGTCCTCCTTTGCAGACGATACTACAATTTACACGAGTGTGATCCACTCTGGACACTGTAAATCTTGAAGCGGATATAAACCAAGTCTTCTAATGGGCCACAGAAAACCATATGATGTTTAATGTGGGCAATTTCCAACTAATCCGTTATGGAAAACTTGAGAATTTTAAAGCTAAAACGGAGTATAGGACAAATTCAAACCATAAAATAGAGCGAAAAACTAATGTGAAGAACTTAAGAGTGACAATGTCTGAGGATCTCACTTTCAAAGACTACAACCGTATCATTATCACAACTGCAAGGAAAATGATACGATGGATAATGAGAACCTTCAGAACGAAGGATGCCAAGTCAATAATGATCCTCTTCAAGTCACTTGTTCTATCTAGATAGCCAAATTACAGATCTGGAGAATGTACAGAGGACCTCACTGCTCGTATAATTTCAGTCAAGCACCTTAATTACTAAGAATGTTTGAAGCCCCTTTACCTGTACTCCCTGGAGTGCAGACTAGAAAGGAACATAATTTATTCCTGGGAAATCTTTAAGGAACTGGTTCCAAATCTGCACACAGAAATCACTCCCTATGAAAGCAAAACACTCGGCAGACGGTGCAACATCCCCCCAGTGAAAAGCAGGGGTGCCGTGAGTACATTGAGAGAAAACACTATATCAGGGGCCCAAGGCTGTTCAACAGTCTCCCATCATAAGGGATAATACCAATAGACCCATTTCTTCAAGAGGGAACTACCTGGAGGGTGATTCTGGAAGGAGTTCCGGGGTGTCAACGCCCCAGCAGCCCAGGCTATGACCTAGAGTCAAGTGCCTAACCAGCTGGGCTGTAGTTCGTACATTGGATTGCGTATGGCCAGCAGTAATAGCCTGGTTGATCATGCCCTGATCCAGCGTGAGGCCTGGCCATGGACTGGGCCGGGGGGGCACTAACCCCCGGAATTCCCTGTAGGTAGGTAGGATAATGACAACATGATGTTCACTGAGGGCAAATTACAGTTACTACGTCACGGAAGAAGTGAATAAATAAAAAAGGATGGGAGTACAAGACAAACTCAAATCATTTGATAGAATGGACGTCTAATGTGAGAGACCTGGGAGTGATAATGTAAGAACCCACTTAATACTTAATAATCTACGTCTGGAAGATTCTGGAGGTATTGGTCCTAGATCTGCACACTCAAATCCCTTCATATGAAAACAAACGGCTTGGCAGCATACCTCTAGTGAAAAGAAGAGGAGCGATGAGTACACAGAGAACTCGGTAAGAGCAAAGGGACCACGACTCTTCAACACTCTCCCTTCATGCATAAGGGGAATTACCAACAAACTCTTAGATATCTTCAAGAAAGAACTGGATAAATTCCTCAAATCAGTTTCTGATCAGCGGGCTGAACAGGGACTGATCGATCAGGCCAGCAATCAGGATGGCTGGTCTGGGACAGTCGCGGGGGTGGTGACTCTTGGGTAACCCTCCCACTCCCTCTCTCTCTCTTAACATATGTTCATGTTTAATATGGTTACTTATTAGCCAAAATGTTGTTATTTAGTTTACAGCCACTTACGGCTTGATGGTAAGTGTTCATATTCATATAATGGTCTTATTTATAATAATTTTGTTATGACAAGTTAGCAAAAGGGAAATAAGTTAATATTACTTGTATAGGAAAATCCTCACCCTGTAAATGAAGAAATTACTTATAAGTTAAACTTCATTTTTTAAATAGTAACAGCAATGCATGTGAAACTGAAACATAATGCGCTGGCCTGGGCAAGCGCATTAAAAACAGACAATGAGGCAACGGGAATAATAAATAGTATCTTTGTGTATATTAATATTTGTTAGTAGCGTCTTACAATCCTACAATATACACTTGACTATTATTCAAAAAAAGCTTCACCCGGAAAAGTATCATCATTAACAGTAGACGTATCTGTTATTCTTGTTAGTATTTAAATACAAACTAATGAATTCTTTGTCGTCACAGAAGTCAAATATACCGGAAATTATCACCACAGGGTCCCCGGCCCCAGTTATTGTACTGCTGACAATATTAAATGAGAAGTTGCTTGAAGATGGCTTCTGGGATCATTCACCCCACAGCTTGGTCCACATCTAATCATGAGCTTTTTTCAGGAACTTGTTACGTTTCCTCTGAAAAACAGTCAAAGTACTGTTGGCATTTTCCCTTATTAAGTTTGCTTCGAGGACGTCCAAAAATCTTGAACCCTTTATTCTTTTTTTTTTTAGTTACGTATCTTTTAAGTGTAGATATTGCACTCCTGATTTCACTGAAGGTACTTTGCAGTTTTCCATATCTCCCGTTCTAGGACAAGTCAGTATGCAGCTTCCCTACTCTAAAGAGTTAAATTGTGGAACACAGGCTAGCTATGTGTCGCCTTCGTCATATACCATCAAAGAATGCGTTGTTTATGAGGTAATGGAATATGTAAGCTTGAACTGGGAGAATTTGGTCAGGCGATGAGGACTGCGTCAAGCATAGTTTCAGTAAGTATAGGCTAGACTATTATTTGGTAATTATCTCAGGATGGTCTATTACACACAGGAAATAGAAATTTATAAAGAAGGGGTTACGAGGTTAAAATTACTTAGTGAGGGATAGAGGAAATTCGAGTATGTGGTCATGTGGCAGGCTAGCTACCGTGACCCATGTGGCAGGCTAGCTACCGTGACCCATGTGGCATGAAGTCTTACGAGTGCAAAGCTAAACCTGCTGTTGTCTGGTGGTGAAGCCTAGCCAGGTAGGAAGCCCTCCAACGCCCACCTTCCCGACTTTGCACAACACTACCAATTACAACCACCATCATACCACGCAATAACCACCCACGACAAGCCACTACTACTATTACACTTCATAACCACCACACTTTAAAACAGTCACCACATTCGACAATCATCATAGCACACAATAGCCACCCAGTGCCACAATAAACCGTTACCGCCACCAATCTAACACCTACCACTACACACCACTGCAACATCCTCCCCGTTAGCCCAACGCTACAAGAGCATAAATATTTCTAGCACTCACCAACGTCCCCCCGCAGTCTCCTACTACTACACCACTTGCTCTTCGTCTCTAATGCTATAATGAATTATTATAATTTATAAGTAGCAACATAAGGGTTACATGAATTTGTATAGGTGATTATAATTATATTCACGGAAAATCGCTAAGTCCGTAGGGGTCATAGGGAGCCTAGGAAATGGGATATTATTAGGTTTCATCCAAGGGGAGGACAGCTCCAATTTCTTTTATCAAGAGCTCATCACCGGAATCAAGGTCCCCCCCCTTCGTAAAGGCGTGTGTTATTACAATCAACGATGTTTATACCCCAGTAGTGTTATAACTATCTTGTAATTTATTCTACAAGGTACACTTCAATGATATTTACTTATTGATTCCCTAATATCCGTGTTCATAACATACACCTTAATCCATTTAAAAAAAAAAGTTTGACTGAACATGGAATTTTGTGGCTCATAATTATTTTTTCAAGAGAATTTAAATAATATAGGGGTTACTCTTGAGCATTTCGAAAAATCCAAGCTGGCTGCCAAGGCAGTCACTGATCATCTGTGAATTCAGGCACACGTCTATAACAAATTAATTCCACTTATCAGTGAAGCGGGTCATGTTTTGTTTCAAATCCGGTCACTTTTTTTTTAATAAAAGTATTAACATTCTTGTATTTTTTCAGGAAGACAGTAACAAATTGTTCTTGATTTTAATAAGACTAGAATGATGTCTTCAGAGTTTCTTAATTAATCCATCAGAAGCGTCTCCCATGAGAACCATCATCATTGCTACCATTCAACACCGAAGAGACAACATTCATCGAGAACTACAGAAAGTTTATATAAAAATGAAACCATTACCATTAAATGCCATATACTGTACAACAAAAACATTATACAACACCTAACATGGGGAGTAAAAATGGAAGTCAAAAAGTGAATCTTCAGCACTAAAAAACAAAACTGCCAGAAATATTGTATTTTGAGACTGATTAGTTCCTCGTTGTCAAAATCAAATCTAGAGTATTTTCATTTCTATTAGGTTCTGTTATCTGCTGCTTCAAAGAAAACCTTTTACGGATCCCCACTAGTTCTGCGGTACGTGTGTGTTGGATCCCCACTAGTTCTGCGGTACGTGTGTGTTGGGCTTCCATGTTTTCACTTACTACTACGGTACTAGTTCTATTTAACATTTTGAAGGCTGAAACCCCCAAAGATTCCGGACAATATTTGGTGTAAGAGTTCATTGAATTTCTTTGTTGTTGCGACGGTAGTTTAAATACCAGCATAATTACCAGATTCTTGTTCTCAACTTCATTTCCTAGTACTTCTTGTATGTTTACTCTCACAACTAAGTGCATTGTAGTTTCGCACCCATATCTAACTGTCCAAAATATCCTTTAGATCTGAATGATCCAAACATTGAATTTGTTTCTATAAAGAGCCCACTTATGTAGTTAACTTTTGGGGGGTTATTGGTCTTCGTTAGTACCCAAGATAATGTATCATCTTGTAACATGGCTCTTTGTGTACTTATCCGGTCTCTCCGGTACTAGTTGTGCTGTTTGCTACTATAGCTTTGACACTGATATATGAGAAACTAGTTCATTGTGTTCCATTGTTGTCTCGGCACCCTTGTTCTTTTTCATATTTTGATCTACGGCATTTTGATCATTTCCCCTCTTTATAAAAAAAAAATCTTTGTTTACCATGCATTCGTTTTCTTTATACGTAATTTTGTATTGTTGTACTCCTTTCACTTGGAATTCTTGGCAACTTGGGTCGTAACATTTTGTGGTCTGAAGTGAAAATTTGCACATCTCAGGGTGAAAATAGCTGCAATCTTTATGCAAATGACCCCGTCCTTTTCATAACATTGGAACACTTTCTGCTGTGTGGGTATTTCAGTCTTGTTTCATATTTGCAGATTTCCCAGGGATAGTACTTATATATTTCACCACTTATCTCTTGCTGTGGTAGTTGCAGTTTTGTTTACTGTGCGGTTTTCTGAGTTTTCCTGCATTTTGTTAGGAATATATTTCTTATGTATCGCTATTTTGCATCACTGTTTCTGTCCCAGCTGTACTGATCAATATTTGAGTTTCTACTCTTTCACTAGCTATGTAATCTACGTGTACTTCACTTTTACACACACACACACAAAGCTTTTCATCTCACAATTCTAGCAAAATTTTCCTTGTTCCATATTGTTTTATATCTGCTACATAAAAATTTGTCTTTCCATATCACATACTTCCCACATATTCTATTCATGACTGATGTTTTAAAAGCCGTTTAGGCTTGGTGTACCTTATAAAAACAAGTCATATTTGGAGTGTCTTAGCTGGTAAGCTTGTCTTTTATAATTATTTTTATTTAGGAAACCCCTACAACATAATTTGGAATATGTAACTATTCTTGATGTCCAGGTATACCTCATATATCAGTTTCAGGTAGACGCCAGGTATGTATCCGGCTGACATAGCGACTGATCAGTGGCCAAGGGAGGAAGAATTCAACGTATTTATTTATTTCTGTCAGTTAAACTAACATTTTAAACTATTTAGTCTAGCCATTCAGACTTTGATGCTTGGAGTCTGACCAGTGACCTCTCTCGTGCACTTGAGATCTGAGTGTGATGCTCTTATGTCGGATATTTTAAATTTAATACAGATTTTCACAAAGATTTTGTTTATAACTTCAATGGTTCTCGTTTGTAAACAGTCTTTAAATGCAACCTCGTAGTGGTCATATTCTGTCTTAAATTAACTTTCTGTATTTTTCTTCCCATACTTTACTCTTGTCCACTTTACTTTTGTATAATACACAGAGGTTTTGCACGAGTCTTCACTTCACTGTTAAAATATTTTTTTCTCTCGACTAATATTAAACTCTTATTGTATTTTCCTTTTATCTTCATGTATAGCTCCTGCTGAGTACTACGATACTTTGTTTTATACTATTTCACTTTTTTATGTTTCTGTTATATAATTGTCAAAATTAAACTAAGGAGTTAGGTTAATATTTTATTATTGGGAATTGTTAAATGTTTGTTTAGCCGTAGGTACTTTTTCCTTTTGTTCTGCATCAAAACTCTGACATTCGCTTTGATTTATAGACAGAGCTTATTATGTTATATTTTGTAACCGAAAATGTCCCAAAATAAATGAATGCTTAATGAAAATGAAGTTGTTGACTTATTCACTTTCCTTCCCCTGCCTAATACAAAGGACTCTGGGAAGGTGAGTGTATCAATGTTTGCAGCGAATACTTTACGTTAACGATGAATACCATCTTGGTATGTGATTTATATGGAATCATAAGTCCTGTCAGCATAAAAGTTTAAAAAAACTGACTTCTTTCACTTAAAAAAAATTTAGGAATAAATTTGATCACAACGGTCAATATTCATGTTAATTTACATGAATCTTTAATATTCATGGATGATCGGCGAGTACTCGGCACATGCTGGGTACAGTATCACCTAAGAACAATTATACACCATAAAATTCCAAGTTCATGCATCTTTCCACCAGACAATTAGTCTATTCCCACATCCATCCATCGTCGAGCAGTGTTCAACCCCCGTCTCCTTTGAAACTACGCACTAAGGAATTCTTCGAAGAATCCACTCAATTCATTTCTGTATCATACAACGAATTCCAGACGGAGAAAAAAAAAAGCTAGGAAATGGAATGTCGAGACGAAAAAAAAAAAGATGACAAAACTCTGAAAGATGGGTTGAGGTGACAGAGTAATGGTCTTAAAGAAAGCGGGTGGGGGTGGGGGGTTGACCGTTGCGTGGGGGAGACGCGGCAGAGCACGACGGGGACGGAGTAGTGTGAGGAGTCCTGCGTGTGCTTCCGGGGTGACATGGCGAATATTCCGACAACTCTTACCATGGTTTGGTAGCTAAAATATCTTACAGGACGAGAGGGAAATGGAGGGTAAAGCGTGCTATAAGTAATTACTGTACTCACTGCTTCTCCTTCACTAGCAGTGTGCAGAGTATACGGCAGTTTATACCACACTCACTGCTTCTCCTTCACTAGCAGTGTACAGAGTATACGGCAGTTTATACCACACTCACTGCTTCTCCTTCACTAGCAGTGTACAGAGTATACGGCAGTTTATACCACACTCACTGCTTCTCCTTCACTAGCAGTGTACAGAGTATACGACAGTTTATACCACACTCACTGCTTCTCCTTCACTAGCAGTGTACAGAGTATACGACAGTTTATACCACACTCACTGCTTCTCCTTCACAAGTCGCACTGTGTACAGTATTCTGCTTCTTAACAAAGATACCCACATATTCATTCCTAATTTAAGTTACATCTTTGTAAATGTAATAGCAAACAATAAATAAGGCAAAATAGTAAACAAACTCTAAGGCAAAAATCACAGCAAACCACAAGGAACAATCCTCTTGGAGTATCCAGCAACAAACCACAATATGTAAAAATGTTAATGGAAAATTATAACACTAGTATAATTGTTATACACGATATAGGTACCATCATTATCACATTCTTTACTACCTACTAAAATCAACAAAACACCAAATAGGCAGTCGAGGAATTACGTCATTATACTATTCAACTGCCACAAAATTACCGCTAAAAACATCTTTACGTCTAAGATCTGCGTTTAAAACGTTTCGCGTAATGCCGAGGGGGGGGGGGGGAGAAAGTCTGACAGTATATTCACAGGAGTGGAGGCCCAGTGCCGATAGAACAACGCAGGGATAGAACCTATAAATTATACCCAAGAATCATTGACAGGGCACTCCTGAAGACGAACTAACTGACGATAAGTCCTTTGGATTGGTTAATCCGCCATTTTTTGGCTATAATTATTTCAGTGGAAAACTTATTTGAACTAGAAATCATAATTTAAAAACCACTAGTTCGGGGTCCTTTTGGCTCAGCTTTTCTTTGAAAGCCCTTGTCTGCAAGACCCTGGGGACTAAGGCTGATGTTGATGAAAACATTACAGTATCCCAGAAAGCTTCTACCACCTCCCTCCATCAGCTCTCATACGAAATCTGCTGCAAGAGAATCTCAGCCTTCAATTCCCTTCAATTGCCTCCAATCTTCCACTGCCCCTGGAGCTGCCTCCAATCTTCCACTGCCCCTGGAGCTGCCTCCAATCTTCCACTGCCCCTGGAGCTGCCTCCAATCTTCCACTGCCCCTGGAGCTGCCTCCAATCTTCCACTGCCCCTGGAGATGCCTCCAATCTTCCACTGCCCCTGGAGCTGCCTCCAATCTTCCACTGCCCCTGGAGCTGCCTCCAATCTTCCACTGCCCCTGGAGCTGCCTCCAATCTTCCACTGCCCCTGGAGCTGCCTCCAATCTTCCACTGCCCCTGGAGCTGCCTCCATCCTCCCACCTACCTCGAGTCTACCTGGAAGTTGTTCCGAGGGTAAACGCCCTCACTGCCTGGTCCATGACCAGGCCTTCCAGTGGATTATGGTCTAATCAGCAAGGCTGTTACTGCTGGTACCTTACCTTTGAATACCTTTGAAGAGTTTCGAGAGTATCTACTCTCTGAGCCCGGCCATGGGCCAGGCTCGTCTGGTGCTTGCCTGGTCAACCAGGCTGTTGCTGCTGGAGGCCCGCTGCCCCACATATCCATCACAGCCTGGTTGATCTGGCACCTGGTGAAGATATTTGTCCAGTTTCCTCTTGAAGGCTTCTACACTGGTTCCAGCCGTGTTTCGGATATCTTCTGGTAAGATGTTGAATAGTCTGGGACCCCGGATGTTAATACAGTGCTCCCGTATTGTCCCCACCGCACCCCTGCTCCTCACTGGATTTATTTTACACTTTCTCCCATATCTCTCACTCCAGTATGTTGTTATGGCAGTGTGCAGATTTGGGACCAGGCCCTCAAGTACTTTCCATGTATATATTATCATGTACTCTCTCTCCTCCGCTCCAATGAGTACATGTTCAAGACTTGAAGGCGTTCCCAATAATTTAGATGTTTCAATGGCTCAATGTGAGCCGTAAACGATCTCTGGATTTGTTCCAGCTCTGCTATTTCTCCTGCCCTGAACGGGGCCGTCAGCACTGAGCAGTATTCTAAGTGAGGGAGCACTAGCGATTTGAATAGTGTCACCATCGGCATTATTTCCCTTGTTTTGAAAGTTCTCAATACCCACCCCGTCATCTTCCTGGCTGTTGTGATCTTTGTCTTGTTATGGTCTTTAAACGACAGATCAGCAGACATAATTATTCCCAAGTCCTTTACGTGTTCCTTTCGTTCTATGTGGTGACCCTCTTGCGTTTTGTATATAGTGTTCCTTTTGAGTTCTTCATTTTTTCCATACCTAAGCAGCTGAAACTTATCACCATTGAACGTCATGTTGTTCTCCACTGCCCATTGGAAGACCCTGCTTATGTCCTCCTGTAATTTTTCAGTGTCCTCTACCGTAGTGACTTTCATGCTTATTTTAGTGTCATCTGCAAATGATGATACAAAAGTGTGCTGGGTGTTTTTATCTATGTCTGCTATGAGGATTAGAAACAGCAGAGGTGCCAGGACAGTGCCTTGGGGCACTGAGCTTTGACCTCGCTGATGCTGGATCTTGCCCTGTTCACTACTACTTTTTGTGTTCTTTGTGTTAGGAACTCAAAATCCATCTGCCTACCTTCCCCGTAATGCCTATGGCCCTCATTTTGTGCGCTATCACTCCATGATCGCATTTGTCAAACGCCTTTGCAAAATCTGTGTAAATCACATCTGCGTTTTGGTCGTCCTCCAATGCCTCTGTAATTCTGTCATAATGGTTCAGCAGCTGTGACAGGCATGATCGACCCGCTCTAAAGCCATGCTGGTTCGGGTTATGTTGGTTGTGCTGGTCCATGAACTTTGTAATCTGCCGTCTCATCACTCTTTCAAAGATTTTTATGATGTGAGAAGTGAGGGCTACTGGTCTGTAATTTTTAGCTAGTGCTCTACTACCTCCCTTATGCAAAGGAGCTATGTCTGCACTCTTTAAGGCCTCTGGAATTTCACCTAGATCTAAGCTCTTTCTCCACAGAATACTAAGGGCTCTTGCTAATGGTACTTTGCACTGCTTTATAAATAAAGCATTCCATGAATCTGGTCCAGGTGCTGAGTGAGTGGGCATGTTGGCCATTTCTTTTCGAAATCTATGGGATTTGTACTAATGTCGGTTAGGTGGTCTGCGCAGCCTTCTGCTGGAGTGAAAAATATTTCTGCATTTTCTACCTTGCTGTCATTTAGTGGGTTGCTGAACACTGACTCATACTGTTCTTTTAGAATTTCACTCATTTCCTGTTCATCGTCCGTATACGAATCTCCTCTCAATAATGGTCCAATTCTACAGGTAGTTCTTAGCTTGGATTTTGCATAGGAGTAGAAATATTTTGGGTTTCTTGCAATATCCTGTATGGCTCTTTGTTCCCTTTGTACTTCTTCTGTCAGGTATGACATCTTAATTTTTTGCTCTAATTCCGTGATCTCTCGGTTAAGGCTATCTCTCTTCTGTTCCAACATAACTGTGTTTTTCAGCAATTCAGTAACCCGTTTTCTTCTCCTGTACCATCTCCTACGCTCTCTCTCTATATCTGATCTTCTTCGGGGTTTCCTCAATGGTACGTGTTTCATACATACCTTGTATGCTTCTGTATTCAGCTTCTCTAGGCACTGGTGGGGATTTAGGGTGCTCATGTCTGATTCCCATGATATGTCTGATAGCTCTTGGTTTATTTTTTCCCAGTCAATTCTATGGTTATTAAAATTAAACTTACTGAACATTCCGTCTCTAACATTAGTGTCGCAGTTCCCTAACCCTGAGTTAATACTAGTTTGAACTTCTATGATGTTATGATCAGAGTATATTGTTTTTGTAACTATGTCTCTGATTAATTCCTCGTTGTTTGTGAATATCAAATCCAGGGTATTTTCATTTCTAGTGGGATCAATTATCTGTTGGTTTAGTGAGTACTTTTCACAAAGCCTCATTAGTTCCCTGGTATGTGCCTGTTGAGCCAGGGTGCTTCCAGGAGTTATTTCTGGTATAACATTATGGTGCCTCATCTTCCATTTTACATGAGGGAGATTAAAATCTCCAAGGATTAAAATGTTTGGGGTGGGATTCTCTAGCCTATCCAGATAGCTATCTATCTTCTTTAACTGCTCTGTGAATTCCTCCGCAGTTGCTGATGGTGGTTTGTATACTAGGATAATTACTAGATTCTTATTTTCCACTTTAATGCCGAGGATTTCTACTATATCATTCGTAGCGTTCAAAACTTCTGTGCAACAGAGAGTATCTTTTATATAAAGTCCTACTCCTCCCTGTGACCTATTAATTCTATCACATCTATACATGTTATAGTTTTCTATCTTAATCTCTCCGTCCAAAACATCCCTTGTATGTGTTTCTGTAAATGCTCCAAACATGGCATTTGCTTCTGATAGGAGTCCACTAACATAACTAACTTTGTCATTTTTATTTGATTTCAGACCCTGAATATTTGCAAATATGAAGCAGGAGTTACCATTTGGGATGTTTGGTCTTTCTTTGTGTTTGGTTAGTACCACTGGTGATGTCCTACCTGGTATGGCCCCTGGTGCCCATACCCCTGGTTTCTCCAGTACTGACTTTGATTGTTTATACAGCCCTGATGAGCTGGTGCCTGTCTTTTCTTGTCCCACTGTTCTGCCCATCTGTCCCCTTTGTACCATTTCCACCTTTTGTCTCTTTCGCACGGAATCCAACGTACGAACCACAGCGTGGCTCGCCAGGCACTGACTTTGAAGTATCTATCCAGTTCTCTCTTGAAGACAGCCTGGGGTCTATTGGTAATCTCCCTTATGCATGATGGGAGCCTGTTGAACAGTCTTGAGCCTCGAACACTTATTGAGTTTTCTCTTAGTGTACTCCTGGCACCCTGCTTTTCATTGGGGTTTATGTTGCACCGTCTACCGAGTCTTTACTTTCGTAGGGAGTGATTTGTGTGTGCAGATTTGGAACAAGTCCCTCTAGGAATTTCCAGATGTAAATTATCTCTCGTCTGCGTTCCAAGGAATATAGGTCAAGGGACTTGTTCCCAGTAATTAAGGTGCTTGACTGAACTTATGTGTGCAGTGAAGGTTCTCTGTACATTCTCCAGATCTGTAATTTTGCCTGCCTTGAATGTGGCTGGTAGTGTACAGCAGTATTCCAGTCGAGAGACAACAAATATTTTAAAGTGAAACATCACTGGCATAGCATCCCTTGTTTTAAAGGTTCTCATTAACCATCCTATCATTTTCCTCACAGTTGTGATAAAGACACTGTTGTAGTTCTTGAAGGCGAGATCCTCTGACATTACCACTCTTAAGTCTTTTACATTAGTTTTCAGTTATTCCGGGTACCATAACGGAGTAACTGAAATTGGTCCTCATTGAACATCATATTAATTTTTTCGGCTTTTGTAAAATCTGGTTTATATCTGCTTGAAGACTTACAGTGTCCTCAATGGATAACACTCATGCAAATTTTTAGCATCGTCTGCAAAGACACAATTGACATCTCTCTCTGTCAAATATGAGGATGGAAAAAAAGGATGGGGGTGAGTACTGTATCTTGTGGAACAGAGCTTTCTCACTATTACTCTGTGTTCTATTGGCTAAAAAGATTCATTTGTCCACTTTTCCAGTTATTCATTTAGCATGCAATTTGTGCGATCTTACACAGTGATCGCATTTGTCGAAGACTTTTGCAATGTTTGTGTATACTACATCTGCGTTCTCTCTGTCCTCCAGTGCATCCACTACCCCTGAAGCTGAATCCGTTCTCCTTCCACTATCCTTGGTGGCCGCACCATGTCTGATCCAGTTGGACCTAGCTGTCAGCGGAAGGGAGCTAAAGGAGGGAGAAGACCTCTCACAAGAGACAACACCAGTGGAGAGAATAAACTAAACAAAGCACAGGAGAGCTACTAATGGAATGGTGGCCGTAAAGCTGGAGAAGCCGCGAGGTACCTCCGTCAATGGCAGCGGCCTCCTGGGGTGGCTCTCTTCTATGAAAAATGTCATTCACAAGGAGCAAGACATGAAAGAAGAGAACAGGGCCACACGATGGGGAGAGACGAGGGAGGTAATAATTAAAAAGCGAGACGGAACTAGAGAAAACGATGCCGAGCACATAAAAGAGGAGTGGATGACAGGTTAGGAGAGTGGAGTGGAAGACTGGGAAGTGGAGAGGAAATGAAGGGTATGAATGGGAAGAATAAGATGGGACGACGAGAGGAAGGCGTGCGAAAACGAGGAGGATGAGGAAGGGGGAAGGAATTAACAAATATAAAAACAGGAAATCCTTAAAAAAAAAAAAAAAAGCTTGTTATTACTGATATATACATGATCACCCAACAAGAAGCCTACATTGAGCCAAGACAGGTCGAGCAAACGTCGCCTGTTTGTTTAACTGTGAGAAACACTTGAACCAGACTTATGCGAGCCGAAACAAACACGAGCAGAGACGACTATTAAGAGTGAAAATTTGCTCGGGGACAGAGTCTGGGCATAGAGAGAGAGATCTTTAAAGCGTAGGCAACAGCAAGAGTATAAAGAGGCCAAGGAGAGCAACAACGCCTGGGACTCAACACCGCCAGAAGTCTACATGTAGAACAATAAACAGCAGCAGCATAGCAGCACTACATACGGAAGCAATGGCCTCTAAGTCTACCAGCAGTGACAAAATAAAGTTGCACAAGAGCAAGTTTAAAACAATGTGGATGCAACTGCAGCAACAGCAGATACCAAGCGTATCGGCAGCGACCACTATATCGCTTGGAACTCTGCACAAGCAGGAGGAAAAAAACGCCAGGGAACAAACAAACGGCAGCGGGCGGGCGGGTGGTGAGCGGCTCCGCCAGCCGTGTCGTACTGCCTGGTACTCTACCAGCAACAATGGGGCTGAAACCACTACAACCCAAAACAAAAGACTCTCTTAAAATATTTGAAAGCCGTTAAGCGTAATGACAGATGTTCTAGTATCCATGATTTCTTCCATTGTCCCCGAGGCCTGGCGTCTGCGTCCTTCTCGATCTAATCAAATACTGAGAAAAAGATATGTGCAGAGGAGGGTACATTCGAAAATATATAAACAACCCACGAATGAGTACACAACCAACGTCGGAAATAGTTATTGATTTTGTTAATTAAAGTATAAATGTGTGAGGCGGCACGGCAGAAGGCAAGCAGAGTCTATCAAGCACCAGCACCTCATATCTGGGCCGCCATCAGTTTCCTGGCGCTACCGTCACTTGCCTCTTTATACGGAAACTGGCAGTCTAATTTGTTGCTGGCGGCTCCTATCACTGCAACTTGTGGGATACGCAGGCACACCACCCAAGACTTGCTGGGGTCCCAGGGGAGGTGAAGAAGACCCGGAGGATGTGGGAGAAAGGAAAGGGAAGAGGGGACTGAAGCACAATACTCAGGGGAATGGAGGGTAAGAAGAGAGAAAGGGGATAAACATGGAATAATAAGCAGGATTCAAGAGGAGGGGAGTTAATGAACTATACAGAGCCAAATGTTTGCTATGGAAGAAGGGTTAATGTGTTCATTGAGAACACCAGCTGCACACGGGAGGAAATAATTAGTGTAGAGATGAAGTGAGTGAAGAAGACAAAGAAGAGGAAGCTGATGGGGAAAGAAAACACCTAGACAGAGGGTAAAGAAGAGGTGAAGGCATACTTTATACCACCGCTATCATACTGGCATGGCTGCCAAGTCTCAGTCATGACAATCTCCTGGGTACAGCTGACGCAAGTTTGTAGCTTTATAAAAATCGGTCACAGCCGAATACCGAACCTCCGACAAGTGTCACTACACATAGCTAGATATATTATAGTAAAATATTAAGTTCCAGACAGGGTGAACAAGGAGCTATTATTAAAAAAAATCCATAGTCGAACTTACAGGTTATTATCTTATTTCAAGTATACTAACACCAGGCTGCGACCCACAACAGTTGACGGCAACAGAAAAAAATAAAATGGAGCCGAAATAATACCACATTTTACCTTTGCAGTGGTGGAACAATAACATAAATTAAATAGTAGTAGTAGTGATACACGTATTGCAAACTGAAAAATAAGAAAAACTGATTACTGACGACTGGTCATCACGAACACTTATCTGATCCTGCAGATACAAATGGGTAAAAAAAAAAAACTATGGAGGTACCTTGATGCCGGTGAAGGACTTCTGATTCAAGGAATTGAAACTGTCTTCCCAATAATAATAATGCAAATAAATAATTAGACACGATTTTGATGTGTTGTGTCAAGCTCAGAGCAAACTTAACAGTCACATGTATCACCCATAAACTTACTTACGAGGTAATCGAGAAGAAAGTTTCTCACTCTAAATTTCCCTCCCGTACCTTTCCTCTTAAGTTTCTCCCTCCTCTCCCTGTAAAGTCCTTCAACATTCTCCCCTTGTTAAAAAGTCCTTTATGCCCAATAAGATTTTATTCTTCCAAGTCTTCCTGTTAACCACGTTCTTGGCACTGCAATTATTTCCTAGGACAATGGAGCAAAATTGGAAAACATATATATAACTCTCTATATATAGATTGTTCTATAAGAAAAATTAAATTCTAGCCGAGTTACTGCGAGGAGCTTATGATCCAATGAACTGGAACTACCTTCCCCTTCCTCGAATTAAATGTAATTACCATATGTTTAGTGCTTGTGTAAACCCGTAATTATAATATAATAATAAGGTAAAGTAGAAGGTGCTCTCCCCACTCTCACTGGGCCACTCTACAAGCGTGAACTTATCCGGACAAAGAGCAATACTGTATTTCTCCGTGATTACCAATACACTTCGAAATCTACCTTTAAAAGTTGCTACCACACCTACCACTAATTGTTATTGTTTGTACTCGCTGCAATACAAATGAGCTCAGATTACCAAACGCTTAGTGGGTTTTAATATTTTGACGGAACTAGAGAGATCAGTTATACATAAAAGGGAGATGGAGGGGAGAGCTGTACATAATGGAGAAACAGGGAGGAAAGCATTGTACATAATGGAGAGACAGGGAGGAAAGCATTGTACATAATGGAGAGACAGGGAGGAAAGCATTGCACATAATCCAATGGAGACACATCTGCCTGGAGGGTATTCCGGGAATCAACGCCCCCGAGTCATGGACATCTACCTGGAGAGTATTCCGGGAATCATCGCCCCCGAGGCCCGGTCCGTGACCAGGCCTCCCGGTGGATCAGAGCCTGATCAACTAGGCTGTTACTGCTGGCCGCACGTAGTCCAACATACGAACCACAGCCCGGCTGATCGGGCACCCTCTTGAATGCAGCCAGGGGTCTATTGGGTCTATATGGCTGGTGGGAAGCTGCTGAACAGTCTTGGGCCCCGGACACTTATTGTGTTTTCTCTTAGTGTACTAATGGCGCCCAATTCATTGGTATATTCTTGGCTTGGTGGGTCCAGCAACCCGGCAACAAATTGTAGTGTTCGCCAGACTTAGGAAAACTGGTCCTCCTGCTTTAACAGGAATCGTCATTACTAGACGATTTTTTTTTACAGATTGACTTTATATGGCGCACTCATCTGCTGGTAGGGAATCCTGCCCCACCTTGTGCGTCTTGTGCTCCATATTTTAATACCGTGTCCTCTGCTTCTGCCTTTCAGAACCGGACACGTATTTCATAATGAGACCTACACCAGTTGTGGGTGTAACTGTATAGGCATTTTTTTTTATGTGGGACTGTTAACTATATATCAAATTTTGTTTCTCTTTTAGATTATTTTTAATTACAGGTTCATTTTAACTATTGTAGTAAATGAAAAATGGGGCACGAGATTGTAAATGCAGCCTAATAACGGCCTAGTGACAGCGTTCGGTGACCCTTCTTCATAAATCAACTCATTCTCACTTCTTCACAAAAATCATAATACTCTTACATTTTTTCACCATTACCCTTCCCTAAAGTCACAAAAATTTAACTACTCACCCTCTTCTTTTCCTCTCGTCGTTTTACCTCCTTCATTCAGACACTCCATCTTCCTGGCCCTCCACTCTCCCCACGCACGCGCCCGACCCTCCCTTTCTACTCCATGCCTCCCTCCACTCAGCGGCGCAGGAGTGTCCTCCATCCCGGACTGGGAGGTCGGCTTCTTTTTTAATTGGTAGCCAGGCGGCTCTTGGGACAAGCTTCCACATTGATCCAACCTCCTACGGTCCCAGTATATACCATGGTCAATGTGCACCTCCCACGGTCCCAGTATATACCATGGTCAATGTGCACCTCCCACGGTCCCAGTATATACCATGGTCAATGTGCACATCCCATGGTCCCAGTACATATCTCAAGGCCCAATGAATCTCCCATGACCCAGTGTATAACCCATTATCATTGTATATCTCCCATGACTCGGTGTTTAAACCATGGTCAGAATATATCTGCCATAGCCCCGGTACCTCAGTAGTATGGGTGTGTATGCGTCATGCAGGTGTTTACATCATGAGTACGTGTCGTGCAGGTGTTTGTATCACGGGTGTAGGTGTCACGCAGGTGTTTACATCATGAGTGTACGTGTCATGCTGGTGTTTACATCATGAGTGTAGGTGTCATGCTGGTGTTTACATCATGAGTGTAGGTGTCATGCAGGTGTTTACATCATGAGTGTGTCATGCAGGTGTTTACATCATGAGTGTAGGTGTCATGCAGGTGTTTACATCATGAGTGTAGATGTCATGCAGGTGTTTACATCATGAGTGTAGGTGTCATGCAGGTGTTTACATCATGAGTGTAGGTGTCATGCAGGTGTTTACATCATGAGTGTAGGTGTCATGCAGGTGTTTACATCATGAGTGTAGGTGTCATGCAGGTGTTTACATCATGAGTGTAGGTGTCATGCAGGTGTTTACATCATGAGTGTAGGTGTCATGCTGGTGTTTACATCATGAGTGTAGGTGTCATGCAGGTGTTTACATCATGAGTGTAGGTGTCATGCTGGTGTTTACATCATGAGTGTAGGTGTCATGCTGGTGTTTACATCTTGAGTGTAGGTGTCATGCAGGTGTTTACATCATGAGTGTAGGTGTCATGCAGGTGTTTACATCATGAGTGTAGGTGTCATGCAGGTGTTTACATCATGAGTGTAGGTGTCATGCTGGTGTTTACATCATGAGTGTAGGTGTCATGCTGGTGTTTACATCATGTGTAGGTGTCATGCAGGTGTTTACATCATGAGTGTAGGTGTCATGTAGGTGTTTACATCATGTGTAGGTGTCATGCAGGTGTTTACATCATGAGTGTAGGTGTCATGCAGGTGTTTACATCATGAGTGTAGGTGTTATGCAGGTGTTTACATCTCTAACAAACGAAGACGTCTTATCAAGTTCATTATGCCTAAGTACAGGATGATTCTGGCAACCTTTATCTGCCCACCCCATTACCCTCACTCACCTCACCTCCCATTACCTTCACTCACCTCCCATTATCTTCATTCACTCCCCATTGCCTTCATTCTCATCTCCCATTACTTTCCAATACTTACCATTATCTTCATTATCATCCAACACCTCTCATTATCTTCCCTCGCCTCCCATCCCCCTAACACTGTTCTCCCATCCCACTAATATCATCCCATTCCATTAGCACTGTCTTTTTATTAAGGGCCTAGACCTATCATTTTGTTAAGTTCTTACACACTTGCTTTGTGTGTACCATGTAGGTTTCTGACCTCTTTGGCATTAATGGTTAGACTATACTATACATGAGAAAATAAACGAGAGTTGAAGATATATATGTACCATACACACACACACACACATACACATACGCACATACACATACACACACACACACACACACAGAGGTTAAGGGAAATCGACCTGACGACACTGGAGGACAGGAGAGATAGGGGGGACATGATAACGACATATAAGATAGAGAGGAATTGACAAGGTGGACAGAGACAGAATGTTCCAGAGATGGGACACAGCAACAAGGGGACACAGTTGGAAGTTGAAGACTCAGATGAATCACAGGGATGTTAGGAAGTATTTCTTCAGTCACAGAGTGGTCGGGAAGTGGAATAGTTTGGGAAGCGATGTAGTGGAGGCAGGTTCCATACATAGCTTTAAGAAGAGGTATGATAAAGCTCATGGCGCAGGGAGTGACCCAGTAGCGGCCAGTGAAGAGGCGGGGCCAGGAGCTATGACTCGACTCCTTCAACCACAACTAGGTGAGTACACACACACACGAGAGAGAAGGGTGGATTGACTGCATTTTCTTGGACTGCAAGAAGGCCTTCGATACAGTTCTTCACAAGAGATTAGTGCAGAAGCTAGAGGATCAGTCACGTATAACAGGAAGGGCACTGCAATGGATCAGAGAATACCTGACAGGGAGGCAACAACGAGTCATAGCACGTGATGTGGTATCACAGTGGGCGCCTGTGACGAGTGGAGTCCCACAGGGGTCAGTCCTAGGGCCAGTGCAATTTTTGATATATGTGAATGACATGATGGAAGGGATAGACTCAGAAGTGTCCCTGTTCGCAGATGATGTGAAGTTAATGAGGAAAATTAAATCAGATGAGGATCAGGCAGGACTACAAAGAGACCTGGACAGGCTGGACACCTGGTCCAGCAACTGGCTTCTCGAATTTAACCCCGCTAAATGCAAAGTCATGAAGATCGGGGAAGGGCAAAGAAAACCGCAGAGTATAGGCTAGGTGGCCAAAGACTGCAAACTTCACTCAAGGAGAAAGATCTTGGGGTGAGTATAACACTGAGCACGTCTCCGGAACCACACATCAACCAGATAACTGGTGCAGCATATGGGCGCCTGGCAAACCTGAGAATAGCGTTCCGATACCTTAGTAAGGAATCGTTCAAGACACTGTACACTGTGTACGTCAGACCCATATTGGAGTATGCAGCACCAGTTTGGAACCCACACCTGGTCAAGCACGTCAAGAAAGTAGATAAAGTGCAAAGGTTTGCAACAAGGTTAGTTCCGGAGCTAAGGGAAATGTCCTATGAAGAAAGGTTGATGTAGACAGCCTGTACTGTCTGCATAGACAGCTTATACTGTCTGCCAGCTGAGTTCATATTTCGCGCCATGCTTGTGCTGCCACCTATAGGCATACCCACGTCAGTCTGCCCCATGTTTCTTTCTCACTTGGCGTCCAGGCATCACTCAGTCAACAGGCCTACCACTCCGTCTCTCTCTCCCTCGGGCATGGCCCCTTGGGGCCTGGTCACAAACACACAGCCTGTGTACCCATACCGCAAATAAAGTAAGAAGCCTCCGAACCCTTATCATTCATTCCCGCTACCAAGAAGACGCAAATAACCAGAAAGGGGACATAGAAACAAGGGGTCACAATTGGAAGTTGAAGACTCAGACGAGTCAAAGGGATGTTAGGAAGTATTTCTTCAGTCATAGAGTTGTCAGGAAGTGGAATAGTCTAGCAAGTGATGTAGTGGAGGCAGGAACCATACATAGCTTTAAGACGAGGTATGATAAAGCTCATGGAGCAGGAAGAGAGAGGACCTAAAAACCAATATCACAAACTAAGTCTACTGCTGCGTCTCATGCACAACCCCTTCACAAATTCATCAAAATTCACCTAGGCAACAATTAAAAAACAAACCGACCGTACCAACACACTCGCCCCCACGACCCAACCCTCCACAATCATACCCACAGTCACCTACTATCTCCCCCCCCAAAAAAAAAAAAAAAGTCTACAACACATTACAGGCGTTACCATTTTTTTTAGTAAAAAACCCCACACATCACGACTGTTCATGGAAGCAGCAAGTACATATAAATCCTGGAGTGGCCGCTTCCTTCACTGCCTCACCGCTGTTTCCACCGTAAAACTTATGATTGCATTTTTTGGGGTAAAAGTCGCTCCTGTTATCAGTCTTTCGAGCAGGTGGTTAAGATATGATATGAAATATGGACAAATGTGAAATAAAACGCATGTGTCTTATTTTACAGAAGAGCAGAGGTCTCAAAGTTAGTGTTACGCCCCACGTCTCTTCCTCTGCTCTCACTTCCCCTCCACCTGCTGATGCATCTACGACGCAGCAGTCTATCTAATAATCATTACACTTAGTATTACATTTATGCGCGAGTAGGCCTCTCGCAGTGTTCCTCCATTCTTATGTTCATATGTCTCTTAGCGGCGGCGGCGGCGGCGACAATGGTGCTGAGGAGCGGCGTGGTTGCTGGTGGCGTACTGCCACAATATCACAATCAGCAAGACTTCCTGAGGGAGGCGAAGTTGAGATCTTACAGCAAGCACAGTAACCAGTAGTTTTTTTTTTATTTGGCACAATTGGATACACCAACAATGTGTTGCTACCCTGGCCTAGCTCGGGACTAGGCAAAGATTGCACAACATGGAACTCAGAGCCGGGCATCAAACTAGAGGCTGGGGACGCAGGGAGATCTAACAACACGATCACTGTCGATGGATTAATGGTAAACCAGTGTCCAACCCACACTATGCACCTCAAAAAAACTATATTCCTCAGAAGATTAATGTCACTACCATTTCCCTGTCCCCATTCCCTGGTACAGCCCTGAACTATCAACACCTCCCATGAAAAACACCATCTCCAACCCCATCCAATCAAATGAGAAAACTGAAGAATTATGGGGTCACATTTCTAGTTTCGTGGGGTCGGGGAGTGGAAGGGGGGGGGAAGAGTTATCACATGGGGGACCACGATAAAGATGTAAACTCATTTCCCCTCGGTAAAACCACCACGATTTCCCCTCCCTCACCACGCACCAACCTATGGAAGGTTCCACCAGAATCCGGAAATTGCTTCATTTTTTTTTTCCAGAAAAAAGTTACACATTTTGCCAACGAGTCTCTAGGTAAACACTGATCAGGTGTGATTGGCAATATTAAAACACGTACCAGGTGTGATTGACAATATTAAAACACGTACCAGGTGTGATTGGCAATATTAAAACACGTACCAGGTGTGACAATATTAAAACACGTACCAGGTGTGACAATATTAAAACACATACTGAGTGACTGGTAGTAATAAAACACATACTGAGTGACTGGTAGTAATAAAACACAATACACATATACCCGCACATAGAAACTTATGACGACGTTTCGGTCCGACTTCGACCATTAACTTGTCACACTAGTTAATAATTCATTAACTAGTAACATTAGTTAATGGTCCAATTCGGACTGAAACGTCGTAGTAAGTTTCTATGTGCGGGTATTTGTGTATTGTTCCAGTCACGGTATTGTGACTTTTTTATTCCTCAATAAAACATATACCAAGAGTGACTGTATTAAAACACATACTGAGTGTGACTGGTAATAATAAAACACCAAAACATAAGGAGAGCACCGGTTTAGCAGTTGAGTTGTGGATTAGTGAAACAAACTCCCGAGTAGCATCATTGTAGCGAGAACCTTGGGTAGCTTTAATAATAGGTTGGACAAGTACACGAGTGGGTGTGGGTGGGTACGAGTTAGTTGGGGCAAGTGGACCTGTTGCAGTGCTTGTATGAATCATCCTGAAGTTCAGTGGCATCTTCCCCTGAATCAATTATCCTGCCTAATTTTGTCGTTTGCAGATTTGCTCTTATCACCTGTTATTCCCTCGTCAAGGTCATTAATGTATATTATGAACAACAATGGGCCTAAAACTGATCCTTGTGGGACGCCACTTGTGACTGACCTATTTTTAAAGCTACCCATGTTGAAAAAAATGGACGCATCAGGTGTGGCAGGTGTGTTATCAGGTGTAGGACAGGTACCTCAGGTCAGGTGACGTCTGATCATTTGGGTCACGTCCTGGCTAAATGCGCTTATCCTTGATCCAAAATGGTTTGCGAGTGTTGCCACAGAGAGCAACCCACTGTTTTGTGATATTACCTCAGCAATGTGACTGCAGTGCACCATGCATTCATTCCAAGTGGCATTAACTTTGCAGGTATAATTATGTTCTACAAAGGGTGTCCAAATTTCTGGCTGTTTCACCTATGTATATGAGACAGCATCCCCAACATGGGATGCTGTAAACATTCGCTCTGTGTTTCTGTCCCCTCAAGGGAGGGTCCTTGACGCTGGTGAGGGGCTCTTGATATAGGGAATTGGATCTCTCCTCCAGTTCCCTGAATTGAGCCTGAATGCCTTCCATCCCCCCACCAGGCGCTGTATAATCCTACGCGTTTAGCGCTCCTCCATTATAATAATAATAATCTGTATTTCTGATCAGAAACACATCTCAACACATGAATTATCACCATGGGTTTTAAAATGTGTAAAACGACTAAGTTATATGTTCAGTTTTTAATTACAAAAAGGTAAACTAGTGAGTAAATGGAAAATGGCAAACACCATACCAGTCTGAATACACGTGACCCTTTAACGACAGACTTGCGTATAAATAGCAAAATTTATTATCAACATTCTCACTTGTACAGAATGTCTCCCAGAGCTAAGATACAAGTTACAAAGAAAGTAAAAGCATCGAACAAGATACACAATGGGCGTTTGCGGGAATGAGGTATGTAAGCAGGATGTAGTAGCCGGGTAACTGCAGGACGACTGAGAGAGACTTCTATTGAAGGTCGGTGGAAGAGGCGAAATTTAGGAGCAAGAGTAAGGAGTATGGGATCTAGATTCAAGGGAAGGTATCGATATTTTTGAAAACTAATGGAAATAAGAGTGGGGATGGGTTTGGAGTGGACGAGGGCTTGACGCCTGTTGGTGGGCTAGTTATGACGGGAGCATGTAATTGATTGATGATGATACAGGGAAGATGTGTGGGACTCAGGAGTGAGAAGCAGTCACATCTATTGGTTTCTGTCCACTGCCACTTTCTAAAGAGGAGACTATTCCTAGTGGGAAGATCAGTGTAAGGTGATTGCAGACACCACTACCAAAAATCTTAACAGATAACCAACATGCTGGTTATCTTATCACATATCCTTATCATTAATATTGACTGTATACTGTACTTGAAGTTAACGTAATGCCTATGGTTTAGAATCTTAAAATATTGTCCTAACAATTTCTTTTCTCAAACATTTCTTAGTGATTACACTGCCTATTTTTTATTATTTTTTTCTTCGGTATTCCTTATGGTTCTAAACTAACGGGACACCTTGCAGAAATTTAAATGAAAATAGTATGTACTAAACTTAGTCAGTTACCAAAAAATACATGTACAATATTTTAACTAGAAACAGTGTAATGTGTTAGGTCAGGTATGACGCTACCAGTCATAAATGGGACATATATTCCTATATTTTTTTTTTTTGCAGAAAATTGCCCCTTATGATAAAAAAAATATCAGATACTTTGCAAACATCAAGTGAAGAGAGTTAAATAACTGAAATTAAATGAATAATTATCCAGGAATGTATAACCTATTACAGAATCAAACTTTATTACCATAATAACTGGTCTTGTAGAGGTTTGCCATATATCAAAGTAGATATATTACTCTCATTACTAGTTAGGACACTGACTACTAACTTCCTCTTAGACTTTGTATTATTAAGAATGCATAAAATGCTGAACGGCTTCCCAATACGTTTCTAGGCTACAATACCTGTTTGTGTATTTCAATTACAGCTTTTGCCATCTCTCTATACCAACAGATGTATATTCTTATTGTCGTACGTCTTCAGACTTCAAGATCAACTTCTATAAATATATATTTACAAAAATAAATTTGAACAGTATTTTCCCCACCTCCATTTTTTCTATAGTAAGTAACATTTGTTATCTCAATTCGTGACACATCTCTTAATTCTCACTGACTGACGTGTATGTGTTTTAGACAAATGGACACAAAGGTGCAAAATAAAAATACCCAGTTAATATCTGAGGAGGGAAGAGGGGATTACCAAGAGATATAGTAAAACACAGAGTAATTATGAGGAGGGGGAAGGGGGAAGGGGGAAGGGGAGTTGGACGATTACTATTTATGACATTGTGATCTGAGCAGTCGAAATTTAAATGGAAGATAATCAGGCAGACAAGATCTTTACGAACTCGAAATGGACTGGCGAAAAATTGAGAGGAAGCATTTATATCCAAAACCCTCTGCTGTATGAGGAGTGTGGAAGGGCAGGGAATGTAGAAGGACGAGTGAAGGGTGGAAAAAGAACGAACAAGCAGAGATTGCGATAGACAGAAGGGCTGAATAACGACGAGGGAGGATACGAGATGAAATTATGGGTGAAGAGGGCAGAGAGCAGTCACAAGGATGAACAGGGCTACGCGCAGATAGACGAGTGAAGAAAGCGAACGGTATATGGAAGATGGACTGAAGGATGGAGGACAGAATAAGGAAGAAGAAAATAGAAAGCATGATGGATGGAAGAGAACAATGAAACTGATAAGCAGCAGATGACAAACGGAAGTGAGAACAGAACAAATAGTAGTTAGTCGTGACATTTACGGAGATTTTGACTGCGTACGTCACTCTTAGCCATATATATTATATTATAAACAATAAAAGCAACAAATAATCACTTTACACAAATAAACATTCTCAAACCAAGTTAAAATAACCAGCATCAATTAAAAAAAAAAAACATTAAATTACTTATATTAAAAGTCTCCTAAAAGTTCCCGAGGTCCACACAGGCACCTTGGTAATAAAAATATCTAAGGTTAAACTGTTAACCTTAAACTGGTCAAACTGTTAAAACATGGTCTAGTCACAAACTACAAGGGGTAGGGGAGGATGCCAGGACCACCTGCGAAGTGGTGGCTACGGGTGTCGGCAGATATTCATCTCAAAGTAACGATTCCTGTTGGAGGAGAGCCAAACACCGATGTCCTGCTGACCCCTGTTTAGCTTATTCCAGTCTCTAGGGCCCACTGGACCTGCCACATCCGTTTATCTGGCCCGTGAAGTCACTGTCAGGCAAGTCTACTGCAGTGTGGACTCGCTGCAGAAACCCTTTGCCTCGGCATCCACCTGTTCATTTCCAAGGACACAAACATGGTCTGGACACCAGTTGAATTCCAAATCCTTGTTCCGTGTGTGGAGATGCACCAACCCCTCCTGAATCTTTTGGATCACAGGTGTTATACCCTCTATCAGTGTTTGCGTAGCTTCACCCAGATTAATGGAGAGTGAATAGACGATACAAGTTTATTGTACAGGAGTGTATGGATAGAGAGATGCAGTAACTCAGTGACATGTCCATCCTGTAAGGCCTCGAGATTTGAACTGAACTGGCCTTCGGGCGCTGATGCCCAACGGGTAATGACCCACACATAGCATCTGTATAAAGATGAATACTGAGTACACTTGAGATGGTTACGAACGACAAGACTTAAAATGTACTATACAAGTACCAATACATGACTCGTATTAGTGACACAAGATGGACAGAAGCATACTGGGCTATGACAAACTGAGTACATTGGGAATCTGGGTGCACAGTCAACTATCAGGACAAGAGCAGGCAGCGAGGATTGTATGTACTGAACTCAGTGAACACAGAGGACTCTCTTGTTAACAGTGTACATTAAGAGTCCTCGCTGGTAATCACAGCAAGACCAACACCACCCTCGCTCTTAGACCCATCAGTAAAGACCTTTATCCTTGCAGCACGAGCCGAATCATGCTGCAAGAAATTAGCCAAGGTCATCAGTGGGGCTCAACACTTAGGTATCTCCCTCCACTGCCTACAAAGACACCTCAGGCAGGAACGGAAAAAACAAAAGGAAAGAGAAGTTAAGGGAAGTGAAAATGAAGACAAGGTGAAGGGAGACATACAAGATAGTGAAGGGGAAGGAAAGGAAGAGATGGTAAAGGAGAAATGACTGGCAGAACATGCTGGGGTAAATTAGTACGAGAGGGAATAAAAATGGGGAGAAATGTGCACATACGAAGAAGTGTAGGTATAAGGGGAGAGGGGGGCGCATGTGAGGGGAGAAGAGAATGTATGGAAGAAATAGAGTACATGTGAGGAGAGTAGAGAGGGGGAGACACTGAGCAGAAAGTTAAGATTATGTCAGAAAGGGAGGAGGGAGACTGCGGGAGAAAGGTAACGGAACGCGGATGAGGGAAGTAAAGTAGTTACAAGTAGGGAGGATTAAGGCAAGAGTGTACACAGCACCGGTGGAGAGCAAGATGGGAGGCAGCGATGCCAGTCGTTGTTGCCACCATGGATGATGCCCTTGTTAAACAACAGCTTCGCTGCTCCCTTCCTCCCATAGTCTCTGCTAATTTTGAGCAGTGTCGCCTACCTGGTCTGAGTAGCCCACCTCCCCCTTCAGTGTCCCTACCTGGTTTGACTAGTTACTACCCCCTACCCCCCAGTGTCTTTACCAGGTCTGAATAACCCCTACCCTATCCCCCAGTGTCTCTACCTGGTCTAAGTAGCTACCACTCCCTCCCCCAGTGTCCGTACCTGGTCTGAGTAGCTACTACCCCCTCCACCCAGGTCGCCTACCTGGGTGTTCTGGGGGTCAGCGCCTCGCAGCCCGGTTAATGCCAGGCCTCACGGT
Source organism: Cherax destructor (assembly GCA_009830355.1). NCBI lineage: Eukaryota > Metazoa > Arthropoda > Malacostraca > Decapoda > Parastacidae > Cherax > Cherax destructor. Next base: position 200,213 of record WNWK01000513.1, on the reverse strand, counting down.
TCGTACGTTGGGCTACGTGCAGCCAGCAGTAACAGCCTCGTTGATCAGGCCCTGATCCATCAGGAGGCCTGGTCATGAACCGGGCCGCGGGGGCGTTGATCCCCGGAATACCCTCCAGGTAGGTAGACGGTAGGTCAGGGCCTGATAACCCAGGCTGTTACTACCGACCACACGCAATCCAACGCATGAACCACAGCCCGGCTGATCAGGTACTGACTTCAGGTATCTGCCCAGCTCTCTCTTGAAGACAGCCAGGGTATATTTGTAATCTTTATATACCTTGGGAGGCAGTTGAACAGTCTTGGACACCTGACACTTACTGTGTTATCTCAAGTGTTCTCATGGCACCCCTGTTTTTTATTGAGAGGATGTTGCACTGCCTGCCGAGTCTTCCGAGTGTTTTGCAGGGTGTGATTTCTGTGTGTAGATTTGGGACCAGTCCCTCTAGATTTTCCAGGTGTAAATTACTAGGCATCTTTCTCACCTGCATTCTAAGGAGTACAGGTCAAGGGACTTCAAACAATCTTAGTGATTGAGGTGCTTGGCTGTACTTACACGTGCAGTGAAAGTTCTCTGTATATTCTCCAGATCTTCAATTTCGCCTGCTTTGAAAGGGGCCATTAGAGTGCAGCAATATTCGAGCCTAGAAAGGACAAATGACTCAAATAGGATCATCATTGGCTTGGCATTCCTTGTTTTGAAGGTTCTCATTATTCTATCATTTTCCTAGCAGATGTGATAATGACGTTGTGATCTTTGAAGGTGAGATCCTCTGACATTATCAATCAAAATTCCATCACATTAGTTTTCCCACTATATTGCTTTTATTTCCACAAGTCTTCCATAGGGTCGAAATTGAAATTTGTCCACAGTGAACTTCATATTTTCTGTGGTTTATAACAAAAGGAACACGTGAAGCACTTGGGAATAATTATGTCAGCTGATCTCTCAAAGAACACAATAAGACGAAAGTCACGACAGCCCAGAGGATGACGGGGTTGATAATGAGAACTTTCAAAACAAGGGAAATAATGCCAATGGTGACACTTTTTAAATCACTTGTTCTCTCTCATATGGAATATTGCTCAATGATGACGGCCCCGTTCAGGGCAGGAGAAATATCAGAGCTGGAACAAATACAGAGATCGTTTACAGCTTGCATAGAGCCAATAAAGCAATTAAATTACTGAGAATGCCTTGAAGTCTTAAAGATGTACCCACTGGAGTGGAGGAGAGAGAGATACATGATAATATATACCTGAAAAGTACTTGAGGGCCTTGTCCCAAATCTGGAGAGATATGGGAGAAAGTGCAACATAAACCAAGTGAAAAGCAGGGTGCAATGGGCACAATAAGAGAACACTGTATCAACGTCCCTAGATTATTCAACATCTTATCAGAAACACTGCTGGGACAAATGTCTTCGAGAGGAAATTTGACAAGTATCTTCACCAGGTGCAAATCACCCAAGGTGTGATGGGTATATGGGTCAGCGGACCAGCAGTAGCAACAGCCTGGTTGTCCAGGCAAGCACCAGACGAGCCTGGCCTATGGCCGGGCTTCGGGAGTAGAAAACCTCTCAAAACCCATCAAAGGTAAGGTCTGTAAAAGGCATCGCTGAAGACACCTTCGTCTGAGTCGCTCTTACGGCTCACCCACTCATCTTCTCCATGACGCCCTATTTGCTGGCACCGCCAAGTCGTGCCTCTGCTGAGTCAACCCTGCCAATGTCTGCCTTCTACACAGTCGCAGTCAAAAAGTCTCCTGCAGTGTCCACAGTCTACAGGCCCTTGTTCCAGTACGCCAAATTCCCACAACGTCTTATTCGCTGGCACCACCGAGTCATGACGCCAATTGAGTGAACCCTGCAATGACTACCCTGCCACAACTGCCCTGCAACAGTTCCCATTGATGACCCTGTCCTGCTACGCAGCTCAACCATAGCAATGTCTCCTGATGAGTTGCACCGCCTGCGGGTCCAGTCCCAGGATGGTGTATTTCCTCCTGCTTGCAGTCACACCCTGCCATGGCTCGTTGTATTGTTCATATCATTTTTTAAGCGTACCCCCTCCCTTTTCTTTCCTCTGTTAGGAAGTTTTTTTTTGTTGTATGTAATTGTTTTGCCATTCATGCCTAACATCTGCGCCAGTTCCTTGTCCTTGCGAAAGTTTTTATTCCATCATTTGTCACAGTCAAGACGACTATGAATATCGCGCCGAACGATAAAACAAATGTCGGGTCTTGTATTTCGCGCCATGCTCCTAGGCCTGGTGCTGCCTTCTGGTGGGATCAGTTCAAACCTAGACCCAAGTCCACGAGACGCTTCAGCTTTCTCACTCACTTTCCTGACAACCTACCAGCAAGATGTGCATCTTCCCCCCACCCTCCTTCCCCAAATCTCTCGCTAGGCCCTCGGTCTTGGCGTGGGCTAGCAACCAACACACTGCCTGTACCATTATACTCAATAAACCCTAAGGCTCGCCTACGAAGGCTATTATTCAACCAGAAATTCATCATTTGATATACAGCCTGGTTGATCAGACACTGATCCACCGAGAGGCCTGGTCAAGGACTAGGCCGCGAGGGCGTTGACCGCAGAACCTCCAGGTAAGTACACACACAACCCGCACATATAAAAGGAGAGGAGCTTACCACGACGTTTCGGTCCGACTTGGACCATTTACAAAGTCACACTAACACGAAGGACAGGAGGAAGGGGTATTTATAGGCAGGCAGACAGGAGAGGGCACAAGAAAGTGGTGGAGGGGTAATGGAGGTAGTAGTGATAGTGGTAGTGGTAGTGGAGTCAGTCATAAGCTAGGAAAGGAGCACTGCAAAGACGCTGACGGCAGGTAAGGGTAAGAACTAGAACACAGTCACGGTATTGTGCCTTTTTTGTTACTCCAGGTAAGTACCCGCCCTCCTGTAAACACTATCCCACTCCACATAACGTTAACATGGATGTTTCCCTCCCCACCTCCTCCCTACTTTCCAAACACAATGATATAGTAAGTCTAATTCCTCACAGCCCAAATACGTTCCTTTATATATTCACAACACGATCACCCATACATATACAATCCCCTCCTCGTATGATTACTTCCCCACACCCCTAACTACTCCATATTTAGACCACTATTAAGGCTACCCATCTCTCACCCTACCACAGATCATGGTCCCCTTCCACATGTCCCGATCCCTTCCCCACACGAGGGAGGCTGGAATAGTTGTATAGGAGATCCACTAGGATAAGACGAGTTCAACAAGCTAGGGGAGGAAAAAACGAGGATAATGGACTTGGAGAAGGTATTAAAGCTCTAGGAGCCCTCACACAGTGTAACACTTCTTTACCCCCACACAGAAAGAGCAACACCCACTAACGCTTTCAGTTCTTTTTATATGCTGGGTTATTCGTCTGAGCCACGAGGTGAGATCCAAGTCGCCTACCACTCTAAGAATGTGAACAATTCCGGTAAAAATAGTTGCAGATGCTTGGTAAAGCTTAAGACAATGTTGAAAGTTGTGGCATGAAGTGTGCCCAGTCTCGTGGCACAATACTGCCTCTTATGCACACACTCTCCCACCTACTCACCCACCTACTTCTCCTCTTGGCAATCCCTTGATATCAAGTACCCACCTCCTGCTCGCACACCTCTGCCACCCCTCCCCCCCCCACTAACACCTGTAAACTCTCGCCAGTGCCAGAGTACCTAACTCTCGCCAGTGCCAGAGTACCTAACTCTCGCCAGTGCCAGAGTACCTAACCATCTACGTCTTTCTACTTGACCAAGCTTCCTGTACTCTTCCCTTCCGTTCCTAACTCATCTACACGCACGCACGCACACGCACACATGAAGGTGAACAACCACATCCACTCACCCAACAGTGAAGATAATTACATTACAGATTAACGGGAATAATAATAATTATATTAGAATTTAAATGTTTTATAATTCTTATATTTCATGCATGACCATAAGGCGAGCAGCTGTGTGGGAGTGGGAGAGGATGGGAGAGTGGGAGAGGATGGGAGAGGGGGAGAGGATGGGGGAGGGGAGAGGATGGGAGAGGGGGAGAGGATGGGGAGGGGAGAGGATGGGGGAGGGGAGAGGATGGGGAGGGGAGGGGATGGGGAGGGGGAGAGGATGGGGAGGGGGAGAGGATGGGGGAGGGGGAGAGGTGGAAGATGGCAGTGAGGAGGGAAAGAGGAGGAAGATGATAGAGAGGTGGAGAGGAGGAAGATGATAGTTGGGAGAGGGTGGGAAGGGAAAGGAGGGAGGGGAAAGGAAAAAGAGAGGATAAGGAGGGAAGGAAACGAGGAAGGAAAGAAAAGAGGTGAGATGGAGAGGAGGGACGATGGAGGAAAGCGGAATAGGATGAGGTAGGGGAGGATAAGAGGATAAGAAAAAAGGGAGCGAAGGTAAGTAGAGGGGAGGGAAGAGGAAGAAGGGTAGGGAAGAGAGGAGAGACGATGGGGGAGGGAATGGGAGAGGGGAGGGAAGAGGAAGGGTAGGGAACAGGGAAAGAAGAGGACTAGGTGTAGGGTACGGGTTAATCTCCCTGGCTTCTTACACTCACCCCACCCTCATACCTAGCCATTAACCCCCCCTCCCTCTGGGCACACCTCAGCCATTCAATACCCTCTGTGAGCGAAGACGATGAATAAGAGAACTCAAAGGCAGCAGACTCACTGAAAAACAAAAAGTAAGACTGGCTAGAGAATTAGAAAATGTTGAACTCAAATTGAACGCGTCAGAGTGCATAAGCTAGAGAGATTGATCTAGAAGCCATAAATGAAATTAAGGAAAATCCAAAATACTATTTCTCATATGCAAAATATAAGGCAAATACGTCTAGTATCAGGCCTTTGATTAAGGGAGATGGGACATACACTAATGACAACAAAAAATGAGTGCAATACTTAAATCCCGATACAACTTCATTAACGAGATGAAGAACGTTGCAGACATCTCCATAATCTAATATAACCCTAACCCCCACTGCATGCCCATGCACTCCGCCCCAGACCCTGACTCCTGGAAATCCATATTCACTAACAGTTGCAAGAAGCCATTATCACGGGCCTTAAATATTGTATGGAGAAAGAGCCTGGACACCTGAGTCATGCCACAGTATTTAAAAACCACTGATATAGCCCCATTCTACAAAGATGGCAGTAAGGCAATTGCAAAAACCTAAAGAACGATAGCATTGATGTCCCACATTATTAAGATTTTTAAAGGGGTTTAAGAAGCAAGATTACGAATTGCTTGGATTTCCAGCAGTTGCACAATCCAGGTCAACATGAGTTCAGGATAGGCAGCTCGAAATTAGCACCCCCCTACCTTCAGGGATATTATCAACTAGCACTCCTCCCTTACCCTGGTGGATTATCAAGTAGCATCCCCCTCCCTCCCGCTTGTGGATTATCAAGTAGCACACAACCCTCCCTCCCACTGGAAGATTAAGTTGCACTCCTCACAGTGTTATGAAGTATCACCTCCTTCCTCACAGTGTTATGAAGTATCACCTCCTTCCTCATAGTGTTATGAAGTATCACCTCCTTCCTCATAGTGTTATGAAGTATCACCTCCTTCCTCATACTGTTATGAAGTATCACCTCCTTCCTCATAGTGTTATGAAGTATCACCTCCTTCCTCACAGTGTTATGAAGTATCACCTCCTTCCTCATAGTGTTATGAAGTATCACCTCCTTCCTCATAGTGTTATGAAGTATCACCTCCTTCCTCACAGTGTTATGAAGTATCACCTCCTTCCTCACAGTGTTATGAAGTATCACCTCCTTCCTCATAGTGTTATGAAGTACCACATCCTTCCTCATAGTGTTATCAAGTACCACCTCCTTCCTCACAGTGTTATGAAGTATCACCTCCTTCCTCACAGTGTTATCAAGTACCACCTCCTTCCTCACAGTGTTATCAAGTACCACCTCCTTCCTCACAGTGTTATCAAGTACCACCTCCTTCCTCACAGTGTTATCAAGTACCACCTCCTTCCTCATAGTGTTATCAAGTACCACCTCCTTCCTCATAGTGTTATGAAGTACCACCTCCTTCCTCATAGTGTTATGAAGTATCACCTCCTTCCTCATAGTGTTATGAAGTACCACCTCCTTCCTCATAGTGTTATGAAGTACCACCTCCTTCCTCATAGTGTTATGAAGTATCACCTCCTTCCTCACAGTGTTATGAAGTATCACCTCCATCTCCTCATAGTGTTATCAAGTACCACCTCCACCTTCTTCATAGTGTTATCAAGTACACCTTCCCCCCTTTCATAGTGTTATGAAGTATCCCTCCACCTCCTCATAGTGTTATAAGTATCACCTCCACTTCTCACAGTGTTATGAAGTATCACCTCCATCTCCTCATAGTGTTATCAAGTACCACCTCCACCTTCTTCATAGTGTTATCAAGTATCACCTTCACCTCCTTCATAGTGTTATCAAGTATCCCCTCCACCTCCTTCATAGTGTTATCAAGTATCACCTCCACCTTCTTCATAGTGTTATCAAGTATCACCTCCACCTTCTTCATAGTGTTATCAAGTATCACCTTCACCTCCTTCATAGTGTTATCAAGTATCACCTTCACCCCCTTTCATAGTGTTATCAAGTATCACCTCCTCTTCATAGTGTTATCAAGTATCCCTCCACCTCCTCATAGTGTTATCAAGTATCACCTCCACTCCTCATAGTGTTATCAAGTATCACCTCCATCTCCTCATAGTGTTATCAAGTATCACCTCCACCTCCTCATAGTGTTATCAAGTATCACCTCCATCTCCTCATAGTGTTATCAAGTATCACCTCCACCTCCTCATAGTGTTATCAAGTATCACCTCCACCCCCTTTCATAGTGTTATCAAGTATCACCTCCAACTCCTCATAGTGTTATCAAGTATCACCTCACCTCCTCATAGTGTTATCAAGTATCACCTCCATCTCCTCATAGTGTTATGAAGTACCACCTCCTTCCTCACAGTGTTATGAAGTATCACCTCCACCTTCTTCATAGTGTTATCAAGTATCACCTCCACCTTCTTCATAGTGGTATCAAGTATCACCTCCACCTCCTTCATAGTGTTATCAAGTATCCCCGCCACCTCCTTCATAGTGGTATCAAGTATCACCTCCACCTCCTTCATAGTGTTATCAAGTATCACCGCCACCTCCTTCATAGTGTTATCAAGTATCACCTCCACCTCCTTCATAGTGTTATCAAGTATCACCTCCACCTCCTTCATAGTGTTATCAAGTATCACCGCCACCACCTCCTTCCCCAAATCATAGCGAGCACCTTTGAGAAACGTGAGAAAAACACTGAGGCAACAAGAAAGTTAATGTGATCTCTGCATCAAGGGTTAATGACCCCGGCCTCCACAAAACCTGTCCTGACGTTTATACAGGTTTACTCAAGTTACTCTCATAAAATCAACACATTTTCTTGATTTAATGAACAGTTTTGTGCGTTAGTTTCCAATGAATAATTTGTGTATGTTACTTTGCTCTTTCTATGGGAATCTACATTTCTACCTAAGTTTCCAAGTGATGTTTATATCATATTTGTCTTCCTCAAACACTTCAAGAAAGCAATTATGGTGGCGCTATCTGGACGTGTGTTGGTCAGAAGGGAAGGGAGAGTGTACATACCTATTTGTAGTTGCAGGTTTCGAGTTAAACCTCCTGGTCCCAACTCTTCGCTGATCGCTACAAGCCTACTCCCTGCTCCAAGAGCTTCATCGTACCTCTTCTCGAAGTTATGTATGGATACTGTCTCCACTACACCACTCTCCAGATTGTTCCACATCCTGACGACTCTATGACTGAAGAAATACTTCTTAACATCCCTGTAACTCATCTGAGTGCTCAACTTCCATTTGTGACCCCTTGTTGCTGCGTCCCATGTCTGACACATTCTGTCCGTGTGTGTTTGTGTGTCAGTGGCACTTGTCGATAGACATTTGGCCTGTTTTGTGTGTTATCGTTTGTCAAAGGCATATATCGATGTGTTTGTAATTAAAGCCTGGAGGGTTGAGTGATAAATCTATATTTCCAGATGTAATCAATTGATGAGGGTTCTTTCTTGATATTTCCAGTCATTTATGTCCCCCTACTTCACTTTTTTTATATTTTAGCGCTGCAACTACTATCATTTCCAGTGCTCAAGACTACAAATCAGGGAACGGGTGGGGGCTTGAACCATAGCAAGTTAGTCCTAAAACTCACAGGCCAGTGCGTTAACCACTCTGACAGCTGGCTCTAATAAGATTCATTTAACTAGGTATAATTCTATACACCATACCTAGCTGGATGAATATTATTAGAGCCAACTGGCAGAGTGGTTAACATAATGGCCTGTAAGTGTTAGGATTCACTTGCCATGATACCTCACCCCGTTCCCTGATTTGTTATTACGGTTTCGTGAGTCTTAAGACTTTACATTTGTTCAGGTTAACCACTTATCCAAGGCATTATGGACCTCCTTATGGAAACTTTATAAATCTCGCGCTATTCTTCTTCATAAACTTCTCTCCCTTTATTTATGATTTGTATGTAAATTATGAAAACGGAAAATACTGATCCCTGAAACAGATCCTATCTTGATTCCACGTCATTTATGCTTACTGTACCATAATTGCTGTCAATAAATCATGCCTCGAGGCAAGATCGAACTCTCCCTCTAACACCGTGTGTTCTGTCACTTTTGTCTTCAATCTCTTGTGAAGGAATCTATCAGATTCTGAAATTTTGCCTCCGAAGAGTTTACTGTGCCCCCTATAACCATCTTGTGGAGGGTAGCACAAGAGAATATAAATACTCAAATCTCCTGGGAACTAAAACCCAAAAAGGATTAACAGACACATCTGGGTATTCATTTAAAATCTATATATTATCTGTTACAAGCACATTTAAGATACTTGTTCAAAACGTCTGGCATTTTATTTTTACTTAATAAGATACTTTGACATATCACATAGGTTATAGTACTATTTTAAAGGTTATTGTCAAAGTCCAAATAAACTTTGTACCTTTTATCAGTATCTAGTGCTTTAAAGATAGGCCCTTGTGGAACACCGTCAAGACTTACTAATCAAATTATGTTTATCAAGATAACATTGAGTTGCATCTCCTATCACTGCTTCCAAATCTTCTGCACTCTGTTGAGTTTAGATTGATAAAGTGATAATTTTAAGGTAAGAGTTAGTCTGGTGTGTTGTAACAAAGTTCTGTACAATGTTGCATTGACCATTTCCATAACTCAGGCGTGATACCCGTTTTCTATGACTTAAATAACACGTTAGTGGCTTTAATTTTTGTTACATTCTTAAAGAACTTTTGAAAATATTTTGTAGGTATCCGAAGAACTGATTAATTTTAATATATCTGCTTTCTTACGAAGCATTTAACTAGTGAATTATACCTTACATAATTTGTTTTTAAATATTCGTTTCTGAGATTCCGTTTGAATCCAACTGAACTCATTTCATGATTATTATCAACAACCCGTGTGTTTATCACAAATATAAAGTTATGTAAACTTTGTGGTACGTCATAAATTCCCGAACAGCTTTATTTTCATATTGTATATTTTGTCAATCCCTGTCTGGTGGTTTGACACATTGGCTCACTAAGTATCATTAAATGATCATTCTTACACCAGATTTATTAGTATTTTTTTATGAAGCACATGAACTGTGCAAGCTACTTGTACAACACATCGATAGTCCAGACGCTCTGCAGTATATCTGGAGTTATCATGCGAACTGCTTCAGTGATCAAATTTTCAGCTCCTCCAGGGGCTGCAGGTAGTGGTGGTACGTAAAGTGTGCTCTTCACGTACCCGCAAAGAAAGAGGTCACAAACAGTTAGGTCCGGTGACCTCGCAGGACACTTGCAGAGGTCACCGGACCTAACTGTTTGTGACTTCTGTCTTTGGGGGTACGTGAAGAGCACAGTTTACGTACCACCACTACCTGTAACCCTGGAGGAGCTGAAAATTTGATCACTGAAGCAGTTCGCATAATACCAGATATGCTGCAGAGCGTCTGGACCGAACTGGACCATCACATGGATGTTTGGCGAGCAACCAGAGGGGCGTACATTGTCTTAATGCTAACCTGTACCACATGACACTGAATGAAATCCTGCATCTGAAGCTGCTAACTGTGAAAGATTATTACAATAAAGTTACATGTTAGAAATTAGGGAGTGTTTTTGTGGACACCCTGTGTGTGTGTGTGTACAAATATGTATGTGTATGTATGTGTACAAATATGTATTATTATTTATATATATATATATATATATATATATATATATATATATATATATATATATATATATATATATATATATATTGGTTTAAAACAAATATCAATACTACGACTAACCGGAGATCGAACCCCCGATATTTTAGCACGCCTCCAAAGAAGCCTTAGTCTACTTGGCCATTAATGCTTCAAACGTGGACTAGGTGGTTTCGGAATTTTTGGCGGGCTTCTCGGGAGGCGTGCTAAAATATAGTGGGTTCGATTCCCGCCTATTCGCAGTAGTTATATTATTCTTCCTCCGTAAGCTATGCGTGTCGTAGGAAGTGACTAAAATGCCGGGAGCAAGAAGCTAGTCACCCCTTTTCCTGTATAAATTACGAAATTTAAAAATAAAAAAATCTTTGGTTTTTCTTCTTAGGTCACCCTGCCTCGGTGGGATACGTTAGTGCGTTGAAAAATATATATAATTGTATGGATGAAACATTTAAACATAAATTAGCCATACAAACACTATATGACCCTTGTGGGTATAGCGCTTCCCCATGATTATAATACTGCAACACCAAACACCACTATATTGCGTACATTATATTAATGTTGTCTTGGAGGTTTGTTAATCACCAATCTGATTCAGGTATAACTGAAGTGATAAGTTTACATTTATCTTCGCTGAACTCTACTTGGTGCTTCAGTCCAAGCTTATGCTTCAGTCCAAGCTTATGCTTCAGTCCAACCTTATGCTTGAATAAGTCATTAAACAAGCTTCTCTAGTTCAATGTAATTTATAAAGTTTTTTTTTTAATCAGCAAATTTCCTTATATTACTGTACACTTGTATATCGAAATTATGTATATTATGAATGATAAAAGTATAGGCTCATATAAGTGTGATTTATTTAAGGATGCAAACCTTGACGTGGAAACAGTGACGTCCAAGGTTCTGGCAACAATAATGCGACAAGGAACGTCCAAAGCACACGGCTGTACCTTAGACTTTGACAATAATGATAAAAAGACTAACCAGCAATGCCTACGGTATCAGTGTCCAGCGATACAACTAATATTAAAATAATACAGTGTGTGCTTTAACAAGTGGCTACCAGTCACTGACAGTCTTGAGGGAATAAACCAATGGAGTTCTATGAGGTCCGAGTGAAGGTGTGGCGTGTGGGAATGGAGAGGTGAGATGCAGAAAAGGAGAGAGAGAGAAGAGAGAGAGAGAGAGAGAGAGAGGGGAGATGGGTTGAGTTAGTGAGCGATATGTAGGGATGTGTATGTGTTGATACAGGCAGGAAAAAGCCGACAATATTTGAGAAAAAAAGAGAGGAGCAGTGAAGGTGTGTTGAGAGGAGAGCAAGGCAGCATCATCATGGTGCGAGAGAGGACGCGGATCAGTGATGCCCTGGCCAGGCGAGTCACCCCCAGGAATCAATAACACTCACAGCTATACACTCCCTCTTTCCTCCACTGCCTTCCCTCCATACACTCACGGTATACACCTTGTCCTTTACTATCCTCATACACTAAACGTTATGCACTACATAGTGTCTCGTACATACTCACATTTGATAAAAGAAGCTACAAGTCTCCTTTCTTTCTCTCCCCCTACTCATTACAAATTACGGGTCCCTCCACACTCTTTCCCTCTTATCCCCCCAACTCTCCTTATCAAGGTTTTGCAATCACGACGACAACTATAACTGTCCGGCACTGTCTCATCTACAAACTTTCACAGCTATACACTGCCATTGTCCTCCATACTCACATTCGTATCATTCCTCCACTGTTATTCCTGTATACAATCACATCAACCCTCCCAACATTCACCTATCTCCTTCATACACACATCCTCACAAACCTGTACATATATCCCTTTTGCGTCAAGCCCCTCCACTAGGAACCTTCACCTATATAGTGTATTGTGAAACTTCGTGACAGATGGGGGAGGATGGTGCACTGATTCCTGGAATCCTTCAGGTAGACACCGTGTGACCACTACTTCAATACACCTGCACGATACTGTTCCTCACATCTACTCATTACATCTGAATGTCTGTCTAACCTATTTTTTTTAAGTAGTCGAAGTACAGTATTTGCTTCAATGACGTTACTTGGGAATTTAAACCAGTCATATTCAATAACAATTCTAAATCTCAAATTGAATCAAATATTTCGAGTTCCATCTTTTATATTTTCAGCACTTTTTTCTATTTGTACGCATTTATCATATTGTATATCCCCCTTTATTCTGTGTCCCACAGAATGCATGTACACTGCGCAGTGCTCTTAATTCATCTTCGTAGGAAAGATCATCGATATAGGACGTACGCCTATAGAGGGTTGAACACGATGTGTTGCCACCTATGATGGAGGATTGAACACCATATGCAGCCTCCTGTTTTTCAGTGTATTGTATAGTACCTCAGTCTGTATTTATCATTAACTACCGTCAAACACCTTAGCTGTGACCTTGATATACCTATGACCGTTTCAAGGTTTGTGTACCCTCGAAGTCCGACCTATTGCCAGGCATGTATGTTAATTGCCTGTTCAACCAGGCTCTTGCTGTTGGCGGCTTGCTGGTCCACACAGCCATCACAGCCTGGTTGATCTGGCATTTGTCGAAGAGATTTAATATATCTTTGATGAGTTTCGAGAGCTTTTATAATCTATGAGCCCGGCGTTGAGCCAGGCTCGTCTGGTGTTTATTTGGTCAGCCAGGCTGCTACTGCTAGAGGTCCGCTGGTCACATATCCATTACAGCCTGGTTGATCCGGCACCTGGTGGAGATATTTGTCCAGTTTCTCTTGAAGACATCTACACTTGTTCCAGCAGTGTTTCTGATATGTTCTGGTAAGATGTTGAATAGCCTTGGACCCCGGACGTTGACACTGAACTCTCAGTATGCCCATGACTTCCCTACTTTTCACTGGGTCTATTTTACACTCCTTCCCATACATCTCGCTTTCTATACGTTATGATAATGTGCAGATTTGGGACTAGGCCCTCAAGTATCTTCCCTGTATATATATTATTAGGCATCTTTGCTTTGGATAGTACATTCCAGGTACTCTGAGGCGTTTCCAGTTGCAGAACTTTATTAGCTGTATGAGGGCAGTAAACGTTCTCTATCTTTTTCAGCTCTGGTATCCCTCCTGCCTTGAACGAAGCCATCATCAACTAACAATATTCTAAACGAGAGAGCACAAATGATTTGAATGGTATCACCGACGGGAATTTTGTCTTTTTTCAAAGTACTCATTATCCACCCCAGTCATTTTCTGGCTTTCTCAACATATGCCTCATCGTGTTCTCTTCAGAACTACCATCAAGAACATGACTATTTTCACTTTAGAACTCAAAAGAGACACTATGCAAAACTCGAGAGGATCATTAAATAAAAAGGAACATATGAAAGACCTGGGAGTAATTATGTTGGCTGACCTTTCTTTAAAAGAACACGAGGCAAATATCACAATACACAGGAAGATGGAGTGGATAAGGAGAACTTTCAAAACAAGGGAAATAGTGCCAATAGTGACACTTTCTCAATAGCTTGTGCTATTGTTCCGTGCTGATGGTCTTTTCAAGGCAGAAGAGATATCAGAACTGGAATATGTACTTACTGAAGCGGAGGAGATACATGATAATATATACCTGGAAAGTACTTGAGGGCCTTGTTCAAAATCTGAACACTGCCATAACATATTGGAGTGAGAGATATGGGAGGAAGTGCAAAAAAAACCTAGTGAAAAGCAGGGGCACCATAGGCACAATAAGGGAACACTGTATTAACGTCCGTTTTCAAGAGGAAACTGGGCAAATACCTTCACCAGTGCTAGATCAACCATGCTATGGTGGATATGTGGGTCAGCAGACCGCTAGTAGCAACAGCCTGGTTGGCCAGGCAAGCACCAGACGAGCCTGGCCAGGAGTGGACAAATTTTCGAAACTCAAAAGGTACCATCAAGAACATGACTATTTTCACTATGTAACTCTAATCATTGCAAAAGCAGCACAGAAAATGTAGCTTCTCCAAGTGTTCAGTGAGAGTCTCTTGCAGTGACGAGTACAATGCTCAAGCAGTGATTCTTTCATCATTTTACTATTAAATATTTAATATTCATATTCGATGACTTAGATTTAACAAAAACTTTAAGTGTATTTATTTGTTAACCAGTGGAAAAAATATATACCAGAGCAAATACCTTTTCAGTTAGTGACCGGAAGAAGTGTACTTAGTGACCAATAAAAATAATCAGATTATAACTCAATTTTGAACTAAATGTTTCTTTGCAATATGGTATAGTTGGATAGACTGCCTTCAGAAAATTTTAAAATTGAAAAATTAGGACTTGACCTGATTATATATATATATATATATATATATATATATATATATATATATATATATATATATATATATATATATATATATATATATATATATAATGTCGTGCCGATTATGTAAAACTTGCGATTTTGGCTTAAATAGCAACGCTCACCTTGCCATATAAGACAAGTGAAAATTTGTGTATGCAATAATTTCGCCAAAATCATTCTGAACATAACAAAAAAAATATATTTCATTGTATTTGATTATTATTAAATTAATGTTAACGTATCTAAAATATATTTAGTTGGGTTAGGCTAAATTAAATTGCGCTTGTTGTAATAAGGTTAGGTAGGTTTTCAAAGTTTCTCTTGGTACAAAATTATAAATTCTTACATTAACATAAATGAAAAAATATATCTTTAAACGTATAAGAGAAAATTTTAGAAAGGACTTAATTTTAGATGAGTTCTTGCTAATTGACCAGTTTTACCTAATCGGCACGATATATATATATATATATATATATATATATATATATATATATATATATATATATATATATATATATATATATATATATATATAATAATAATAATAATAATAATAATAATAAAATGGGCGAGATAACATTCTGAGAACCAGAGGTGTGGCCTCCAAAAATGGTTAAGACCCGCTGCAGGCCGGAGCTAAAGATACGTCCATCGTCCCCGCCTTGACTGGCCTTCAATTTCCTTTACACGAACTACCTCTGTGCGTTGCCCGCATCTATTTCCCGAGTTTCACTTCTTATAGTCTTGTGCTTTCTCTTATCGGCGGTGTTTTCTCACTAGACGCTCTCCATTCTCAGGTTGTATTGCATCCACCCAAGCAATAAGTCACTCTAGTTTCTCTCTTAAAGCCACACTTTTAATTTTTAGACAAACCATATCTCCCCATCCCCTTTCCACCTTCAGGTCATATCTCTACATCTAGCAATCATTAACACAAAGAACTCTCTTATCTATTCATTTCCCGGCCTAGGTGCATCCTTCCTCGCCACATAAATTCTCATCCTCCCACTTTCCCTCTTTAGAGTGTGTGTGTGCGTGTGTGTGTGTGTGTGCGTGTGTGTGCGCGTGTGCGCGCAGACTGTCGTTGTTTGCAGGCAACTATATGAATTAACATAGTATGCATTAATTTTTTGTCAAACTATTTTTTTTTAATAAGGGGAAGCGCTAAATTCCCAGACGTCAAGGCACCTCCTTTGATGGGCTTTACCAAAATTAGCCTAGCGACCTGGCCTCTCTGATAAACTGGGGCACAGTAGTGTAATGCAGCTTAGACCTGCCCAACTTACCTTGGGTCAGCCTACATTTAGTGTGTTGTTTCGTGCAAGTAATTTGTCTAATGATGTTCAGGCTGTCGTTATGCTGGTGCGTATTCTTAGCCATATAATGTAGTTTTAAAATGTCGGGAGGCTATTGCAACTATGAATTTGCATAGTTTATATACTGATGTACGTACGCATTCTTTGATATGCAGTGGTACCCAGAGTTTCGGCCATAATTCGTTCCAGAATGCTGTTTGAGTTACCGAACGAATTTGTTCCCATAAGGAATAATGTAAATTAGATTAGTCCGTTTCAGGCGCCCAAAAATACACTTACAAAAGCACTTACAATAATACTTACATAATTGATCGAGTTGTGAACTGTACAGAACTCGAGGTACCAATGTATACTCTAAATCCTGACTTTTTTTTTCTCTCTCCCATGTATATTTTTTTTTTGCCCACCTGTGGTGGAAATATCTTCATAAAAAAATCCATTTTTCCTGTGTATAAAATAGGCCATCCTCAGTGATTGTAATTTCCAGGGGCCAGTAACTCCCGTTTTGCTTGAGGGAAACCTTTGATGCTTCTGTAGCTAATGAACCCTTAATGGAATACCTGGCGATATCCTCATTGCTCTATTGAAGTCTCCAGCTCAGACTGCAGATTTCAACACCTCACCCATCCTTATTGATGGAACATGACAGGGGAAACATAACTAGCTTGTGTTCCCATTGTGTAACAATCATATAGAATAGGGTAGCAACGTACTGATGATGAATCCAATCTTCAAGGAAAAAAAACTTCTCCATTTCCCACTGGGGTCATCCTATTCTCTTGTTACAATTATTTTTCGTTACTTATATGCCTATAGTATATGAGTGCCTACCCCACACACGTAACAGTAACTAGTTCTGCTGGAACGCATTAAACCTCAGGCTGCCTACATTTATTTCATTTCTTCACGTATGACGAAATATAACTGCGAAACAGAGCTTTTGCTCCCACAATGTAAATATCACACAAAATAGATTAACGCAGTGCGGGTGTACCTAATTTAGTTTATATATATGTCATGCCGAATAGGTAAAACTTACTATTTTGGCTTTAATAGCAACACTCTTCTTGCCGAATAGGGCAAGCAAAAATTTGTGTATGCAATAATTTCGCAAAAATTATTCTGAACCTAACGAAAAAATATATATTTCATTGTGTTTGTTTATTATTAAATTATTGTAAACTTATATAAATATATATAGTTGGATTAGGCTAAATTAAACTGAGCTTGTTATAAGGTTGGGTAAGTTTCCTAAGGTTCTTTTGGTACAAGATCATTAATTTTTATATTAACATAAATGAAAAAAATATATTTCTTGAAATGTATAAGAAAAATTTTTTTAGAAAGGACTTAATTTTAAATGAGTTGTTGAGTTCTAAATTTTTCTCTTATACGTTTAAAGATATATTTCTTTCAATTATGTTAACATAAAATTAATAATTTTGTACGAAAAGAGCCTTAGAAAAGCTACCTAACCTTATTATAACAAGCACAATTTAATTTAGCCTAATCCAACTAAATATATTTTAGATAAGTTTTCATTAGTTTAATAATCAACAACCACAATGAAATATATTTTTCTTCGTTCAGTGGTGACCTGTACTTAGCTCAGTGAGGACGTGTCTTGTGTACTCTCTGTGGACTGAACCATCTTCGCTCTGTGAAGACTTCTACTGTGCTCTCCGTTCTTAGCTACCTGAGATTGGATGATGGTTTCCCTCGACTACGAGCAGCTATATCTCCAACTTAAGGCGGAATTAACGGAAGCTAGAAGAGAAATTCAACGATTGAAGGGTATATGCAAGGATTATCCCCGGAACAATGTCGCCGATGATCAGACCAACGAATGGATGCTAGTCGGATCTGAAGGGACGAAGCTGAAGTTGAAGAAGGTCCAGGAGACTGCTGTGAAAACCAGGAACTATTTTTCCTTGTTATCAGACGAATGTGAAGACATCCCAGCGAAGACCATCTCTACAAAGACCATCGAGAACGTCATGCACACCGCCAGTCGAGGTAAGAACATTGTTTTAGTTGGGGACAGTCAGATTAGGTTTATGGATAGGGAATTTTGTCTTAAGGATAGGAATAAGAGGCAGAGGGTGTGTTATCCTGGGGCTGGGATGAAGGATATTGTTAGCCGTCTGGACGACATCATGAGAGGTAATGGGAGCAATCCTATTATCTGTCTCAGTGCTGGAAGCAACGATGTTGGCAGGCGTAGGAGTGAGGAGCTGATTAGCAGCTATAGGTCAGCAATAGACAGAATTAGGAAGAAGGGTGGGAACCCTGTCATATGTGGTATTTTGCCAAGGAGAAGAGTTGGAAATGAATGGTTGTCCAGGGCAATTGGTGTCAATTGCTGGCTGGACAAATACTGTAAGGAAAATGCAGTAACATTCATTGACAACTGGGACCTCTTCTATGGCAGAAATGACATGTATGCCAGGGATGGGGTTCACTTATCTAGGTCTGGGGTGGGGGCACTGGCAACTGCATTGGAGAGAGCTTTTAGGGCTTTAAACTAGAAAAAGTTAGTGGTATGGGTTATGGGGGGAAAACAGTGAAGTCCCAGTGTAGTAATGTTATGAATTTTAGGGGAACTAGTAATAGGCAGAATAAGGTGGATATTGGAAAGTCAGTGGCACTAGGTGACAAGGACAGCAATAGGTATAGTGGAAAAACAGAAATGAACAAGAAGAGTAAAGAGAAGGTAGGTTTTCTGAACATTTTTTATACTAATACTCGTAGTGCGAGAAATAAGATAGACGAATTGAGATTAGTTGCAAGTGCAGGTAATATTGATGTTTTTGCATTAACTGAGACGTGGTTTAATATGAAAAATCGGGACATGCCTGCTGAATGTCACATTCAGGGTTTTAAATTGTTCCAAGTAGACAGAAGTATCGGGAAGGGGGGTAGGGTGGCACTCTATGTCCGTGATCATTTAAACTGTTGCATAAAAACGGGTATAAAGTCTGAAATAATACATACAGAGTCTGTCTGGATAGAATTTTCAGAGGGGTGTGAAAAATTGATTTTAGGCATGATATACTGTCCTCCAAACGTAAATAGGGAACAAGGAAAACTACTTTGGGAGGAAATTGTTAAGGACACAAGGCATGATAACGTAGTGATTCTAGGGGACTTTAACTTTAGTCAGATTGATTGGAATTTCTTGACAGGTAATTTAGAATCAAACGACTTTTTAGTAGTTCAGGATTGTTTTTTGAAGCAGTTTGTGACAGAACCTACAAGGGGAAATAACCTACTTGACTTGGTTCTGGCAAACAAGGAATCCCTTGTTAATAATTTAGAAATTACAGTTAAGGATAAGATAGGTCCCCTTAAAAATAACTCTGGGCATCTTACTGACAAGGAGAATGATATGTGCTCTATTTTTAATAATTATTTTCTCTCGGTTTTCACACAGGAAGACACTAATAATATCCCAGTAATTAATTTTTATAGTGGCCCTGAAGATAAATTATGTAATATCACAGTCACTAGCGAAATGGTTATGAAACAAGTAGACCGACTGAAACAAAATAAATCGCCGGGTCCTGATGAGCTTTTTGCAAGGGTTCTTAAGGAATGCAAAATGGAACTCTGTGAACCAATATCTAACATTTTTAATTTATCTCTTCAAACAGGTGTAGTGTCTGATATGTGGAAGATGGCTAATGTAATTCCTATTTTTAAAGCAGGGGACAAGTCACTACCGTCAAATTACCGCCCAATAAGCCTGACCTCAATTGTAGGAAAATTACTAGAGTCAATTATAGCTGATATTATTAGAAGCCATCTAGATAACCATAATTTGATTAATGATACTCAGCATGGATTCACGAGGGGCCGTTCCTGCCTATCTAATTTATTAACCTTGTTTAGTAAAGCTTTTGAGGCTGTTGATCACGATAAAGAATTCGATATTGTTTATTTAGATTTTAGTAAGGCTTTTGATAGAGTACCGCACCAGAGACTGTTAAAGAAAGTGGCAGCTCATGGCATTGGGGGAAAAGTGCTGTCATGGATCGAGTCATGGCTCACCAATAGGAAGCAGAGAGTGTGCATAAATGGGGTTAAATCCGAGTGGGGATCTGTAACAAGTGGTGTTCCACAGGGATCAGTCCTAGGCCCGTTGTTGTTTATAATATATATCAATGACCTTGATGAGGGAATTACTAGTGATATGAGCAAATTCGTCGATGACACGAAGATAGGTAGGATAATTGATTCTAACGTAGATGTCAGGGAACTTCAGGAGGATTTAGACAAACTCAATTCCTGGTCAGAAAAGTGGCAGATGCAGCTCAATGTAGATAAATGCAAGGTTCTGAAGCTCGGGAGTGTCCATAACCCAAGCACTTATAAGTTAAATAACGTAGAACTTAGCCATATAGATTGCGAAAAGGACTTGGGGGTTATGGTAAGCAGCAACCTTAAACCAAGACAGCAATGCCTAAGCGTACGTAATAAGGCAAACAGATTACTGGGATTTATATCAAAAAGTGTAAGCAACAGAAGTCCAGAGGTTATATTACAGCTTTATATATCGTTAGTAAGGCCTCACCTAGATTACGCAGCTCAGTTCTGGTCTCCATATTACAGAATGGATATTAATTTGTTAGAAAACATTCAGCGTAGAATGACTAAATTAATACATAGCATTAGAAATCTTCCGTATGAAGAAAGATTGAAGACCCTAAAATTACATTCACTTGTAAGACGAAGAATGAGGGGAGACATGATCGAGGTATACAAGTGGAAAATGGGTATTAACAAAGGGGATATAAATAAGGTCTTGAGAATATCTCGCCAAGAAAGAGCCCGCAATAATGGATTCAAATTAGATAAGTTTAGATTTAGAAAGGATATAGGAAAGTATTGGTTTGGAAATAGGGAAGTTGATGAGTGGAACAGTCTGCCTAGTAGGGTTATTGAAGCAAGGACCTTGGGTAGTTTTAAATTTAGGTTGGATAAATACATGAGTGAGAGGGGTTGGATTTGAGTGGGAATTGCACATGAGTAAATAGAATTATCAAAGCTTATTTCTTGGGTATCATTGAAGATTGGGTTAAACAAATATTCTGTTAGTGGGATGGAATGTGAAGGACCTGCCTAGTATGGGCCAACAGGCCTGCTGCAGTGTTCCTCCTTTCTTATGTTCTTATATTCAGAATTATGTTTGCGAAATTATTGCATACACAATTTTTCGCTTGCCTTATTTGGCAAGAAGAGCGTTGCTATTAAAGCCAATCACAGTTTCAGCCCTCTGGCAGTCGTGTAATACTGACCAGGCTACTTTAGAGGCTTTCCAAACACTAGCCTAGATCTTACCTGTATTCAGTCTTCACTTCAGTCGTATCTGAAACTCATAACTCGCAAGCTTGAACAGTACAACACAATAAACATTAAAGAAAAAATTTCAAGCAAAACAGCAAATAAGCCATATCAAAATACTTAAAATAAGAAGTTTCACAAAACTGATTAGAGTAATAATAAGTCTGAAAAAATATTGAAGGCAAGCCTAGGAAAGTCTTTAAAAACACAGAACCCCTGTGAAATACTGTAGATAATCATATTAAAAATTAAAGTTTAGCAACAAGCTGGACAACGCATGCAACTGTTAGCAGGAGGAAAGGACGGATGAGGAAGGTAACTGTGTAATGGAAAAGGCAATGGGAAGGAGGATATTCAAGCAAGTTGGAAAACTCTGGGTTTTAAGACTACAAAGCAACACTTGGCATGCATCGTCGCTGTCATCAACACAAATACACGTAGCCAGGAGCTGGCTAGTTATCTTTACGAGGTCTTTATATATATATATATATATATATATATATATATATATATATATATATATATATATATATATATATATATATATATATATATATATATATATATATATATATATATATATATATATATATATATATGTGCCTATGCAGTACCAGTCTTGTACCCTATCCAGAACAAGAGCAGCACTGTTGTAGGCTTACTTACATTTAATATGAAAATTCTTGTTTAATTATATTGATATAAAAAGCAATCTCCGTTAGTGTGTGCGCCTTCATTTTGATTAATGTGCTGGGTCACAAAATGCTATCCTACAAGTGTTGCTAAATATTTGAGGCGTAGCAGAGCAGCATGATATTTTCAGTACCATTTCGTAAAGAGCATTGGAAGGTGGTGAGGCTCACCAAAAATCCGCAATTAGGAGAGGAAACTTATGACGAGGTTTCGGTCCGTCCTGAACCACATTGTTAAGTCACAAGTGGTAATGTGAGCTAACAAGATGGTATTAAGGTTACTACACTGAACATGCTTTAGTGGCACAGGAATGATGTTATTCTCTAAGTTTCGTCATAAGTTTCATTCTCCTATGTGCTGGGTTGTGTACTATGGCTTTTTATTCTTTAGGGATGAAGTGTAGCAGTCAAAACTTTTTCAACAGATTAAAGGGAAAAAAGTAGCCTCGTATTGTCCAACTTCTATGCTTACAATATGTATGTATGTGTATATATATATGTATGTATGTATGTGTGAGTGTGTGTGTGTGTGAGATAGAGGAGAAATTAAATTACTACTATGTGAATTTTTAATACACTGGATAGGTGATAGTGTATTTACATTTCACTACCATAACTGTAACTAGAGCCTCTCTAAGATCGCGTTCTTCCATGTACTTTGTACCACCTACCTGTACACCTCAAGCACACTATATACAACAATATGTTACTGACACAGATGACAAGAAAAAATATCGACAAGTTTCTAATTGGTGAAATATAACTGTAAATACAGTAAATTAAAATCTGTCAGTGAGTGGATAAATTTGGGTGTGACAACGTCTCTCATTTATCAAATACCGACAAATGTGATATTTCAAGTGTTTTAGTGGTACATGTGAAGTGTGATAAATTTTGCAAAGTACTCTACGTATTTTGGTATACACCAAGTGACGTGTATAAAAAGTACTTTAACATAGAATCCCCTCCCCCCTCCCCACCGTGTCGATGACAGCGACAGAATGGCCCAGAAAGGCACTAAGGGAGAGAGGAAAACCTACCTTTCCCTGCATCAACAGTCTCATAGAAAGGGAGGCGGTAGGTCCTTCATTGGTGGAGAGGGGCTTGGACTCAATGGTAGTAGCCATGTTGATATCTGGGAGGGCGGGAGCCGAGGTACCGGACTATGTTCAGTGTTGACACTATGGGGCACACCAAGGAGTGTGGTTGGTGTGGGCGGCGGGCGGGCGGGCTGGGCTGGGCTGGGCAGGCGGGCTGGGCTGGGCTGGGTCACGGGCGGGCGGGCGGGGCGGGGCAGCGGGGCACAGTGGGGGCACCACGGTCTGTGGGAGGAGACACACGTCAGTCACCACCACCGACACTCACAGGGTCATGTACACCAGGGCCACGCTCACAGGGTCATGTACACCTGGGCCATGCTCACAGGGTCATGCACACCAGGGTCACGCTCACAGGGTCATGTACACCTGGGCCATGCTCACAGGGTCATGTACACCAGGGTCACGCTCACAGGGTCATGTACACCTGGGCCATGCTCACAGGGTCATGTACACCAGGGCCACGCTCACAGGGTCATGTACACCAGGGGTCATGCTCACAGGGTCATGTACACATGGGCCATGCTCACAGGGTCATGTACACCTGAGCCATGTTCACAGGGTCATGTACACCAGGGGTCATGCTCACAGGGTCATGTACACCTGGGCCATACTCACAGGGTCATGTATACCAGGAGCCATGCTCACAGGGTCATATATACCAGGGGCTATGCTCACAGGGTCATGTACACCAGGGTCACGATCGCAGGGCCATGCTCACAAGGTCATGTACACGAGAGGCCATGCACACAGGGTCACGATCGCAGGGTCATGCACACCATGGGCCATACTCGCAAGATTATGTACTCGAGGCCATGCACACGGTCACAATCGCAGGGCATGTACACCAGGGGCCATACTCACACGGTCATGTACTCGAGAGGCCATGCACACAGGGTCATATACACCAGGGTCACGATCGCATTATGTACACCAGAGGCCATGCTCACAAGGTCATGTACACCAGAGGCCATGCACACAGGGTCATGTACACCAGGGCCACGCTCACAGGATCATGTACACCAAGAATCAAACGCGGTGTCATTTACACCAGGGGTCATGCACACAGGATCCCATGTATCAGGGGCCATGCTCACAATGTCCCATGCATTAGGGGCCATCAGGGGACATGATTGCAGGGTCATGTACACCAGGGGCCAAGCTCACAGGGTCATGTACACCAAGGGTCACAATCACAGGGTCATGTACACCAAGGGTCACAATCACAGGGTCATGTACACCAAGGGTCACAATCACAAGGTCATGTGCACCATGGGACACGCTCACAGGGGTCATGTACACCAGGATCACGTTCACGGGATCATGCACACCAGGGGACACACGTCATCAGTGACGTACATCTGCTAGGTCATCAATGACGATGTCTCCCAAGTCATCAATGACGTAAATTCCATGACGGATTATATTACCAGGTCATCAATGAATGATATCTACCAACTAGTTAATGACATTACCAGGTCATCAATGACGTATTAGATCTACCAGGTCATTAATGACGGATCCCATCAATGACCGATATCTATCATTTCATCAATGAGAATACTTATCAGGTCATGAATGACGAATAGTATGTACCTTGTCATCAATGACGGGGATGCTATCTACAAGGTCAATGATGGGAATATTTACCGGGTCATCAATGACGGGAATATCTACCAGGTCATCAATGACGGGAATACCTACCGAGTCATCAATGACGGATATCTAGCAGGCCATCAATGAGGGGAATTATAGCTACCAGGTCATCAATGACAGGGATGATATACACCAGATCATTAATGACGGAGATGTGTACCAGTCATCAATGACAACTAGCAGGTCACTTGAAAGATCTTCCATGCATGATCATTCCCATCACTTAACTATGCGTGAACATCCTCACACTATGACTGCATCATTCTCACACTATAACTACATTAACATCTTCACACCGTAACTACATCCTCCTCACGCCATAACTACATCAACATTCTCACGCCATAACTACAACATCCTCACGCCATAACTGTATCAACATCCTCACGCCATAACTATGTAAACTTCCTCACAACATAACTACAATATCATCCTCACACCATAACTACATCACTATTCTCACACCTTCTCTTCTAATTTTTACACTGTTAATTGCAATCACTTTCATAATACACTGATCCAAGGTCATCTTCGCTAGGGTCATTTACAATATCATATGTTCTTAGGTGTTATTCCTATAAGTTATGTAAACTTACGCACACAATTTTTATCAAAAATCTTATAAATCTAACCAATCTGTCTACTCGTGGCTGCGCTAATTTGCCATAATATGGATGTAAACAAACTTTTCTGTTCAAACTAACGTACACTCCATAATTCACATAAGCATCCTGTTAAACTTTTAACAAAATAAGTTAACGGATAAGTGCGAGATTGAGACTCGTACATGAGCGTGCATGTAGCTTAGCCGTTCGACCGTCAATAATTCATATTTTAATCGACAGTCAGGCATAAACTATTCACACAGGAAGGAAATGTTACTACATTCCTAAAGACACAAGACCAAATATTCCACTGTCAAAAGTGACGGGGCATCGCACAGGTCATGTCAAGTTTATTTACACCTTCTACCTTTCCTCGACCTTCCCGGGTATGACAAACAACCTTGTATTGATATTCTCGTCTCTTGCAGCGGCGGCGGAAGCTGCCACGGGACCAGATATCACAAGTCATTCAGGTTACCATCAATTTACAAGTTTTTAGCTGCACACTTGAGCCTCCGCCACACACAATCTCGCCGAGCCTCAGCGGATGTGCATATCTTAACAATAATCATAAGAGGAAACCGCAAATTTACCCAGTCATCGCCTTCACGACGCTCACACGCATTCACACCTTGCAAAGCAACCCAGAACTCATTTACATACTACGATACCTTTTCACGAGTTGGGAATAATTTACGCGGTGTTCTGTACAACGCAGTTATTTACCTATTCATTAACGATATCGTACCCTCTCAAGACACACATCCAGGTACCAGAGGGGTAGCATAAGACTGTAGGAAGAGGTCAATTACCTTACAAAAGGGTGATAAAACACTCGGGTTGACTCACACCTTCCTTAGGACTACGGGGATCTGAAGGTGGCGGAAGGGTCATGCTCACAGAAGCCAAAGCTTTCTATCGCTAGTAAGGACACATACACAATAAGGACATGTACACCAAGCGCCCGTTTCATGCATCCACCAAAATTACTGGTTAATTATAAAAATGTACTGGAAGAAATTATAAGAAAATGCCGACTATGATCCCCAACTGACCAAACAACTAGCGGATGATGACCAGAATGAGCAAGTTTCAGGGGAGGCACGATGACTCCTCTGTAGTGCCAAATGGTCAAGCATCCAAGGTGTAAAGCCAAGATTAGAGAAAGGAGAAACTAAGGCGGAAGGAACCCCTTTTACACTTGGCCTCTACGCTAGGCCTGCTAAACCTGCAGAGAAGCGTGGTGAGCAGCGGCTACACTGTGTGGGTGACTAAGAAGCGGTTGCGGTGGTAGTGATACTCACCTGTGAAGATCGACTCCTTTCATTGATCAGAAATGTAATCCAATGGTCTTCTGTGCACAAGGCGGCATTCCAAGTGTCTTAATGCAGAGATGTCAAGCATGGCTGTCCCTTGGCCTACTAATATTACAACTACAACTAATCTAAAGGTAAGAATTTATATACAGTACATAAAATATTTACAAATGAAGCCAAGTAATTTCAGACTAAAATCCGTACCGATAAGTGTAACAAGATCGCACGGATACAAAAACTAGTGCCAATTTGCGCAGTCTCCAGCCATATATGCTTGAAGCCAAACTAACTTGCTAATCTACATAAAAGAAAAAAATACCGGATAAGGCGATAAAATATAAAATAATGTGGGTGGCGAAGGTAGCAGGTGATGGGGGATGCTGTGTGTGGGGGGCCTACCTGACCCTGGACGCCGCCTCACTCCACGTGCGCGCGCCTCTTAATGAATTATTATATACACTTCAATACTGGGGAACAAGTCGATACTAGCATCATAATGCTCCCTTCGCTCTTCTACTCCCACAATTTATTCTTTGGTAAGGTCGCTATCACACAAATGTCAAAGCAATACGTAATAAAAAGTTTTAATTTATGCAAGCAGTAGTTTGTATACAGCGTACGTCGAGTATTGGCAAAGTTCCAAATTTCTGTAAATATTAGTTTAAAAGGTTATACTGAGGAAACATTAAGGACAATATTTCCTTCGTCTTGAATAGTTGCTCAATGCGGAATTGAAGAAGGAAGTGAGGGCCATGATACCGAGGCTGGCTGCCAGTCCCCACAGGCGCGCCATATGATGCTCTGAGGCCCATCATCTTGAATCTGTCTCCTCACCTAATTTAATATTTCGGATAGGACAGGCAGCAACGTCCTGAGGCGGAATTAGGTAAAAATATCCCGACAAACTGAGCCACCCTTTCCTAATGATTGAAGGTAAATGTGGAGATGCTGCCTGTTGTGATGGGGGGGCCCTACGAGGGAGAGGAGCGTCACACGCACCCTCTGCTGGC